>PVIU01003934.1:0-34998 GCA_004026605.1 Ondatra zibethicus | reverse complement strand
GCTCGTCAACGTGGATCCAGTGTGGGCAGGGAGCTGGTCAGAGTGGAGACAGTGGCAGGTAAGGAGAAGGGAAATGTGGAGGATGCCCCAAAAGTTGGAAGATGGACCAACAAGGCTTGACTGAAGTAAGACATGGAGGGCGTGGTCTCTAGATTTTGCTATTAGGGAAGTAATCTCAGTGGACTGATATGAGTTAATTTCAATTACTTGTGGGAAATGGGGAAGTGTGAACAATTTAGAACACCCCGCCACAGAAAAGGCATCTTTTCTTTAGCTTTGAGGAAGTCAATGGGGAGGAGCATTCTGTAAACAGATAACATGTTGACTAACTTCTGCAATATCAGCCAATTGTGCCTGGAAATTTGCTCCATATTGAATGGTTGCTGCTCAGGTCAAGGCCGCATCACCGTGCTTATCCTACGGTAAGTCCTGCAAGGAAAGGTGTTGAGTCCATTAAACACTGTAGACGTAGAAGCAGGCCACTGTATCAGCACCAACAAAACATGTCTAATGGGAGGGTTAGCTCTAGGTGTTTTAGCATCATACCTCTTAGTGCCTTGAGCATCCATATGTGGCTTTATTGCACAGTGGTTATGATTCTGACAGATAAATCTCCAGGCAGCTCACTTGCATGGCTAGAATAATGTTTTCTCCTCCATGAATGTGAGAGAATGTGACAGTCAGTGTGGAGAAACCAAGAGAATGAGAGTTTCCCAAACGTGGCGAGGTGACCTCGGGACTCAGGTCGAAGGCTGGCATCAAACCAGCTCCATCTTGCAGCAAGCTGAGCCACTCCTCTGAAAGGTAAACTTGAATGATCTCAGGTAATTTGCTTGTGGTTTGATGAAAAGAATAGTGGGAGGAAAGGCCGGGTGGGGGGGAATTGAAAGAAACCATGACTTGCAAAACACATGAGACTCTCAGCCCCCCTACCCCTTTAAGGAAGCAACGTGCTGAGGATGCAGGATCTAGTTCCCCAGTGGGAACAGATGATACAGCTTTGGCAGATGTCCTGCGAGAAAGCAGAACTGTTTAGCTTCTCTTTGAATCTCATCGTCTCTGAAAAGAGACACATTATCAGACTGCACAAGAAAGACTGGGAGAAAGGAAAAATCGGAACCAAACCACAGGATGATTCTGCATCTTGTGTCTCCAGACCTGGGCTAGGCACATGTGCAGCTTGCAGCCATCCTTGCGGCTAAGGGATAGGGTGTCAGTGTTTGCAGCTGCCTCCTCAAGGCATGTGACGGACAGTAGGGAGAGGGCAGGACATGCCATGGGGAGAGAAAATGGAAGAGCAAATCTAAGAGACATAGGTGCTAAAAGCCAGCTGATTCCCTAGCAGCTAGCATAATGCCTCACCCTTAGGAGAATCTTGAGAAATATTTACTGATTGAAGGGATTATCAGGTCCTGGAGAAAACTTCTGGGCTTTTATTATTTGTTCATTTATTTTTGCTGAAGTATATTGGAAGTACTCCGGGTCTTGTGGAGAGTGGAAGAATAAGGGGGAGAAGAGAATACATTTTTCAAAAGAAAATTATAAACAAGTAATATCAAGCAGAGAGTTAAGAGGACCTATGTCTGTGCACAGCATGTGGCAGTATCCAATACCAATCAGTATCACCAATATTGATAATTCTGAGGTTTACATAAATGTATGCCCATTGACTTTCCTCACACCCAGACGTGACACTGAGAGGCAAGCGATGGGAAGGGCTACAGCTTTTCTCCAGTTAAAATTTCTTTTTATAGGTCCGGGGTGGTAGCACAAACATTTAATCCCAGCACTCGGCAGGTAGAGGCAGGCAGATCTCTGTAAGTTCAAGGCCACATGGTGGCCTCGTCTACATGGTGAGTTCCATGACAGCCAGGGCCACGCAGAGAGACCCTGTCTCAAAAAGCAAGCAAGCAAACAAACAAAAACACCAACAACAAAACCCTGAACCTCAGAGAAATTTGCATGAAGTCCCATAACCTATTCTTCACAGATAATGCCAGCTATCCCAAACCACTTTTTTTACTCCCCCTGTCCCCCAACAGGGTTTCTCTGAGTAGCCTGTCCTAGAACTCACTTTGTAGACTAGGCTGGACTCAAACTCAGAGATTCACTTGCCTCTGCCTCCAGCAGTGCTGGAATTAAAGGCATGCACCACCACCTCCCCTCTCCCACCACCCAACCACTTCTTATACACAGAAACCTAGGGAAATTTTATGTTTCAAGATGGTGCTGACTTGGAATATTTTTCAGTGTTAGGGATTATAGGTTGACTTGTTAGGCAACCACTCTACCACTGAGCTAACCTTGAGTTCCTTATGTAGTCCAGACTGGTTTGGTACCTAAGATCTTCCTGCTTCAGTCTCTTGAGTGCTACAGTTACAGGTGTGTGCCATCATGCTTTGTGCTTAAAAGGTTCTTCTGTAAGACATGATCACCTCTGTGTAGTAACTCAAGGCACACTTTTTTGTTTTGTTTTGGTTTGGTTTTTCGAGACAGGGTTTCTTTGTGTAGGCTTTGTAGACCAGGCTGGCCTCGAACTCACTGAGAACTGCCTGCCTCTGCCTCCTGAGTGCTGGGGTTAAAGGCGTGCACCACCAATGTGTGGCTCACGGCACATTTTTACCTACAAGATGGAAGATGTGAACTGGGAGATGATTTTATTTGTTTATAAATGTAGCACATGAGTAGCGTGTGCCAGTGACCTTAAAGGGTACACATGGAGATACTGCATTCCCTCACCTTTAACTGGTCACTTAGATGAATGTATAGGGGGCGTCTTGATCACATTATGGGTGATGGAAAGCCGGGAGGATTTAGCACATGCTGTGTATGGCGGGGTCCACATTCTCCGTTTGCTTAGCCTGGAGGAACTATGGGAAGAAAGGAGACACCGTGAGGGTTTGCCTGTGGGCTCAGTGAGTCACTTTTCTCTTGTTCTCATCAAGCACTGTGACCGAGGGAACTTACACAAGGGAGGGTTTATTTGGACTTACAGCTCCAAAGGTGTACAAGTCCGTCATGGCAGCTAGTGGCAGGCATGGCAGCAGAAACAGGATGTTGAGAGCTCTCAGTTTGAATGGCCAACATGAAACAGGATGAGTACATTGGAAATGACGTTGGAGCCTTTAAACTCTCAAAACCACCTCTAGGGACATACTTCCTCTGACAAAGCCACACTACCTAAGCCTCTCCAACCATGAGATTGAGGGGGCGGAGGGGAGGGAGGGTGGCATTTCTCAGTAAAAGCACCACAGGCACCAGCCACCAATAGTCAAGAGAGACAAAGGGGGCCATTTGGCTGAAGAGCAGGACTTGGAAGAAAAACCAGTGAATCTGAGATACTGAACTAAGAGTCCTTCAAGTGAACACTAGTCAGAAACTTAACAGTTGGCAGGAAAGGTGCTTTATCATCCTTTCTGTATTTGGTCACACCTGGGAACTACGTTTGGGTCCTTAAAGAGAGGTGTAGACCAATGGAACGAGGCCAGAGGAGATCACAGAGTTCAGAAACTATGAGGAACACTTCAAAGACTGAGAGTATTTAACTTGAGAAAGGAAAGGTTCTGGGCAGATAGTGTTGTCTTAAGAAGCATTCATTTCCATCTGGAGGGTAGAGTTAGAACCAACAGTGGGAGCTGAAGTCTCCTTTCTTCCTATAGTTCTTCCAGTCTAAGCATACAGGGAATGTGGACCCTGGCATACACAGCATGTGCTAAGTCCTCCCAGTTTTCCACCACCCGGAATGTGATCAAGATGCCTCCTGTACATTCATCTAAGTCACCAGGGAGTTCAGACTCGTGCCTCCTTCTCCCTCCCTCGCTACCTCCCTCTCTCCCTCCTTCCTTCCTTCCTTCCTTTCTTCTTTTTTTTTTCAATTGAGTGGAACTGTGCTTGCTGCTTGAAGGGTGGCCAGACTGTCTTCTATAGTCTTTTCTAACCACCATCGTAATAATGCCCTCTCTCAGAGTGTCCACGGTCTCAGTTGCTGCCTGCAATCCAGGAAGGGACTGCTGGCAGGCAGGGTGGTGGTGGTGGTGGTTTAGGGGGGAGGGGAGGAGGGAGGAGTCATGACATAGTGCAGAAGGCCTGAGATGTAGAACTAGTGATCCAAATCTACACACATTGGCCTTGCTTTCAGCATAGTCTAGCATACCACACTTTCAGCATAGAGAATTGCCTGATGTGAGTGTAGCAAAGCGCTCACGAGTTAGTTTTTAGTATTTGAAAACACCAGCTAACTCTTGGGCATTTGCCTTTGATTGTCTCCTTCCAGGGAACCTCAGGGATGCTCAGCACCTTCTGGGTGTCTATTGGTCAGCACTGTTTTAGCCACGTCCAGGCCCAGTCCCCACTATATCACAGGAAATCTTCCTTGTAGGAATGGCCTTTCTTCAGTGTGCTCTAGGTATGGGTTTGGGTCTCAGTTACACATTAATTGCACGGGATTAGAGAGTCTAACCTCTATTTATAAAACCCTTTGTTTTTACCCTTCAGGTTCTGTAAGATAATTAGAAAGAGACAGACCCCTTGGCAGCATAGCACTGATATGTTCACCTATCAGTGGTGCTGATGGTTGATTGACATCAGACCTAACTTCCAGCTCTTGGGATGAGTTCCCTGTATTGAGCATTGCTGGAGATGAGTTGAGGTTTGACAGAAGGGTCTTCTTTTTCAAACCACTACAACCCTTTCCCATGTGATATCTTTCCTGATTTCCTCTTTAGAAGAAAATGTGGACGAATCATATCACTGTTCCCCTGTATCTGGAGGGTTGTCAGCCATGGATTCAGTCAACTCTGGACAGAGAATATTTGGAAAAAACTTTCTGTCTGTATTGACAGTATGCAGTCTAATGACTATTTATACTGCATATATACCATGTTAGGTATTATTAATCATCACCTAGTGATAACTTTATAGTATGTGGGAAGATGTGTTTGATCGTATGTAAGTATGTCATTGTGTATAAGGGACTGAGTATCTGTAAATTTTGGTGTCGGAGAGGACTGGGACCTAATTCTCTAAGGATGTCCCCCCAGGGATGACTGTATGAGCCAGATTCTGGCTTTTATCCAAAGCAGCTAGCTTTGATATTTGTTCCAGTGGTCACTCCACCACTAGCTACTGGCCTCGCTTTATAGCCTGGTCTCCACCCTGCAAATAGTTGGCCAGTTTCACAGTACAGGCATGAGTCACCTCCTCTGTTATTGTGAGTAACTAAGCTATTGGAGTAGTCAGGACCTTGCATTGAAGCTTTCCATTTCTAACACGGAAGAAGCTGATGGTGCCTGCCAGCTGCCCCTTCCTGGACTCACCGTGATTGGGCTCTTCAGCTAGGCCTGGAATTTAGGAGGTGTGATTCATTTGCTGGTAGGCAGCTCATTTGTTAACATTCATTCCAGGTGTGCAAAAGCCACATCATGGGACTCAGTCTGGACTGAGAAGTGTACTAAGTGCCTGAGCCTCAAAGAAGGCTCAGGAAGGTCCTCCTTTCTGAAAATCCACGCTTGGCCCAGTAGATGAACAGAGAGACTGTGGGAGAGGTGCCCATCCTGGCTTAACCTAGGATGTGTGAGCATATGGGGCAGGGGCTCCTCACCCAGGATGTATGAGCATACAGGGAAGGAGCTCCTCATACAGGGAATGGCCTCTGAATTTCCCCGTATTCAGCAAACTAGGTAAAGACCCACTGATTCTTTTCACATAACAACTCAAAAGGCATTTACAGCTCTTTTTCTCTGGGGGGGGGAGGGTGGACGATATAGTCTTTCAGTTTCTCCCTCCAAGGGATCATTTCCTTCATCTTTCAGGACTCATGGATAAATATAATCTGTAATTTTTGAAGCATGGACCCCTCAGGTGATGGCTTCACCCCATACTGAGCATGGATGTCAGCTGTTCCAGACATTCTGGGATGGTCCCTAGTCAGTCATCATGCTTTCTTTGTCCCCATAACGCCCGTGCTGTATCTGGAGCTATCAGACATGTAGACAGATGGGAGTACACTTGATTCTGCTTGCCTTCTTTCATAGTTATTTTTATGTTCCTCTGATAAAATATCCTGACCAAAAATGCTTAAGGGAGGATGTGTGTATTTTAGCTTAAAGTTCCAGAGGGGATGTGCCCCATCCTGATGGGAAGGCATAGCAGCAGGGTAATATGACCCACCCATCAGGTTGCATTGGCGGTCCTGAAGCAGAAAGAGAGAGGGCAAGAGGGATGGAGAGAAGGAGGAGGAGGGAGGGGGACAGGGGATGAACACATAGGCAGTAGGACCTGGCTGGAAACCTCAAAGCCTATGCCCCTTGCCATACTTCTTCCAGCCAGGCTCCAGCCTCTAAAGGTCGCACAACATCCCAAACAGCACCATCAGCTGGGGACCAACTGTTCTAGCCCAAAAGCCAGTGGGGGATATTTCACATAGAAACCATAACAGTATCTTATAACAGCAGCTGGAGTAGGCTTCCTCTCCGGTTCCTTCTCAAAGGTGACAGTATGCAGTCCTCGGGGATGCCCATGCTTTAGGTGATTTGAGAGTTTCTGGGTCTCATTCTAGCACTTCCTACCTCCGGCACTTTCCAACTTACATGTATGATGTTGTGGGTCCTACTCCCCCCATCACCCTCCTCCCCCACAAAAGTCAAACTGAATCTTTCAAACTGCCGTGGCACCCGAGACTAGTTTCGGTATTCAACTAAAAGTGTCTTTAAAAGTTCTAAACATAGGACATGCCCATAGTTAAAGTAAGCTGTTAGCAATTTGGGGGGTGGCACTCTTTAGGGGACTACCAAGGCAGAGTGGATATGGCCCCCATGACACTCAGAAGCTAGTGTCATGGCTCCCACTGCAGCCCATCTTCTTGGGGTCTTCCTGGGGTAACCGTGCTGCCTCCTCATGGAGAGGATAGCATTCCTGAGTTCTGAGAGCTGGACCTCACTGTGAGCTGGCTCTCTCACTTGAGATGGGTGCCCCACTGTCCAGCCTGTGGAGGCTGCCTTCACAGGCGGTTCATTGTCCTTAGGGAAGACTCCCAGGAACAGTTCACAAAGGAATCTGTAGCTCAGATGCCTTGGAGATCCTGTGGTCACTGCTTGACTGGGCTTCGGTTGGAACACATCTTTTGTGAACAGCCAAGCCAATTCAGTTACTAAGGGGTCATAATAATCCATAATAACGGGACTGAAATTTAAAGAAATTTTTATTTTTATTTTTTTACCTCCCCACCTTTTAATCCTAGCTCTGTTACCTGTACTTTTTTCAGTCTAAATGGAATAATTTTCTGCCTTCTCAAGTATATCAGCAGAACTAAAGGGAAGGCCTTCAACAAGCTGTAAGAACAACAGCAGCAAAGTTTTACAAAATTATAGACCCCATCCCATGGGTATCACAGACTGGGGATGGTCTGTGCATCTTAGACAACTCAACTGGGTGTGTATTATTGTTTTAGAAGACAAAGGATGTCCGAGGAAATAGCTACCTCAAAGGCCCACTCTCCACCTTGTAGCACGCCGAGGAGAGGAGGGCTAGGGTTGAGAATGAGAAGTGACTCTTCTGCCGTGTTCTCCTGAGTGGCCTTTGGGAAATCACTCACTGTCTGTGAGCTCCCGTTTCCTCCGAGGTAGAATAATTTGCCTGCAAGTTTCTAATAAAATGCCCAGCAGAGTCCTTTGTGTAAATGCTACCTGCAGCAATGGTAATGATCCCATAATGCTAAGGACAGAATGATAGTTGCTGATTCTCTGCTCCCTTGGATAGACTGAGCTGTGTCACCAGCGCCCATGGGCATGTCTCTTCTCATCTGCACCTTTCTATGTGGTCCTCTGTGACTGTCCTCACCACTCACTATTGACTCTAATTCTAGAGGCTGAGGGTAGCTGCCCCACCCCAACCTCTACCTATTTTTAGGTTTTTTTTTTTAATTTTTTTTTCTATTTTGAAACAGGGTTTTGCTGTGCAGCCCAAGCTGGCTTTGAAATAAACCCATTGCCCCAGCTTGAGTGTGTGTGTGTGGGTGTCCAGGTGGCTCCACACCTGGCAGGAACAGGATGTTTTGAGACAGGCACTCCTACACTCACCAGTTTCTCTGTGAAAATAGCTGAGGCTTGCACAGATGTCACAGGTGGCCTTCAAGCTTACCGCATACATCCCCGAGTGGGGTGTGGGGTGAGCTGGAGGAGACTGGAGCAGCACAGGAGGAGAAGCCATGGCTTCCCATCCACAGAAAGGACCTGCGGCCAGATGCCGCGCACCGTACAATTCCCACCGAGCAGCCACTGTATCCCACACGCTGGTCAAATGCCATGGATTCTGGGCTTGCTCAGACTTTTTGCATCGTCTCGTTTGTCCAAGGGTGTGGCCTAGAGTCCTCCGTGTCCTCAATCCTCTGGGCTGACCACTCCATCACAAGCACTACCTACCAATACTGCCATTTTGCTATGAAGCTGTTTCTCCTGGAGCTCCTGCAGGCCTGCCTCCTCAGGAACTGTGGAGGGGTCCGAGGGGCTTCTGCTTGCAGCACTGACTGTATTGTGGGGAGGGCAGGCAGGAAGGAGGAGACATATTCCTGAGGAAATTCGTTTCTGGAGGATGCAAAGCATAGAAAGTAGTGTGATCCCGCAAGCGACACTTCTTAATCCTGTCTAGAGTCCTTTGCAGTTTACCATGCATAGTCCCATATTCAAGGAATAAGGGCTCCTGACTGTTTGTTTTGTTGATGACAGGGCTGTGCCTCAAAAATGTAGATTTTAGGTTGAAAGTTGGTAACAGCGGTAGAGAGCTGGGGCATTGTCTTCTGAGTTTTGCTCTAATTTTCTTTCTGTTTCCCTCCATGGCTCTCTTAGTGGTAGCCTGGTACACTGGCTGGTTTTGTGTACCAACTTGACACACACTAGAGTGTCATTAGAGAGTCATTAGAGAGGAAGAAGCCTCAGTTGAAGAAATGTCTTCATGAGATGTAGCTGTAAGGCATTTTCTCAATTAGTGACCAACAGCGTGGGGGGCCGTGGCAGTGGGAGGGATGGGGGGGACAGTCCATGGTAGGTGGTGCCATCTCTGGGCTGGTGGTCCTGGGTTCTATAAGAAAGTAGGCTGAGCAAGCCAGTAAGCAGCACTTCTCCCTGGCCTCTGCATCAGCTCCTGCCTCTAGGATCCTACCCTGCTTGAGTTCCTGTCCTGCCTGCCTCCAATGATGGACTGTAATTTGGAAGTGTCAGCCAGATAAACCCTTTCCTCCTCAACTTGCTTTTTGGTCATGATGTGTGTTTGCAGCAAGCCCAGTGAGGCAATGGAAACTCGAAGTAGGACACCTGGGTCGGGAAAGGAGAATCCCTCACCCAGCGCTGCAATGGTGACTAAGGCCTGCATGTTTGCCGAAAATGCCAAACTGGTCATGTGGCCGACAAGCAGGAGGGAGAAACAGAGAGGGGACTAACACTGAGGCTGTCACTCCCTCCCAACCAGTGCTGTCTGATGGCAACAGCAAGCCACAGATGTCAGCTGTGTCCATGTTTCCAAATTGGAAGAGCTTCATAAAAAAGGCAGGAAAAGGTAATGTAGGTGACGTTTTACTCAAACATGTTCAGAATGTTACTCTATCAAGCGGTCAGTGTAAATAGTATCTACTGGGCATTTTAGATTTTTCTTTCCATGTAAAATCCAGGAGTTCGGGTGAGAAATTTTCCTCTGCTAGCATGTCTCTGTTTGAATAGCCACATGTGACCAGGGACTACAGCATTTGGCATAGATTATTTTATAAACCTCAGCACCATGTGCAGTACTGCATTACCTAGTCGCTTAGGGAGTGAAGCCCAGTGAGGCAAGGTCAGCTGCTGTCAGTCACAAAGAGAAGCTGAGAAGGGCCAAAGGCCGCCATTGTTTTCCCTCTCTTCAGACTGCAGATCATGGAGGTTTGATCTGGGTCCAGAAGAACAGGGAGGGTGGAACAGGTGGAAGCGAGCAGAGGCCATGGTGTTACCATACTGCCTCTGAGGGCTGAAGTCTCTGGTGATCCTATAGTATGCAAGAGGGAGAAGGCCCATTGGCGAAGCAGGGGGAGCCAGCCACCCAGCTGCCCTTCCACCTATTGTTGGCAGGTCAGGAGAAGCAAGATAAAGCCCTTAGAGAGGAGTCTCCTTTACCATTGTCACATGACCTTGACGGCAATGGCAGACTTTGGAGGCCTGGCATCCCAAGGCACTGTTATCACGTTGTTAGAGTGTTCCCCTGCCCCCACTGACCACGGACAGAAACGTGTCTAATGACGTTATACTTTTACTCTTGATGAAACGTTCATTTTGTTTTTTCTTCATTTGACATAAACATTTCCCAGTCATGTAGTGCCAGTAATAGGCTAGCAACTTCATAGGATGACTTTGAATTCTTGTATTATAATTTGCTTCTTTCTGTAGATAAATATTAAGGTTGCTTCGATATTTGATAGCACATTTGATGGTGTGGTAGGCAACCACCCACTCAACATCCCTTTTGACCCTTAAAACATGTATTATGATAAACACTCACCCTTTGTATTTCATACCTAGAGAGTGCTCAGTGTTTTTAGACGTTAATGGAGTGTATCTTATGCTTTCTGCCTCTGTGTGACACTTGGGGGCCCCAGTTTTGCTAGTTTACTAAGCCCTGGGTATGAAAATTTACCCCCAGTTGTGTTCAATTTCACTGAAGGAAATGTGTTCTGCCTTTGGGGGTCCTTTCCCACAAGCCTCGTACAGAATCACTCGACTAGCTGAAGGCTGGGACAGCTGAGGCCACAACCAGCAGGGGAATGACCTTTTCACCAGAACGTTGATTAGACACCCTTGCTTTGCAGACTGGCCATAAGGGTCTTCTGGCTGGCAATAGCACATGTCTAAGAGCTGCCCAGAAAGAGGGAGGAGCTTCATTCCTAATGGCACATAGCTATAGGAAAGGGGTGGCCTGCCTATTTCTGTAGCCCCGTTGCATATGGCTGTGACACAGGCTCTGGAGGCAGAGATGTATGTCCTTGGATAGGTTATTTACTCTGTTTTTTTATCTCCTCCCCCTCCCAAATAGAGAAAAGAGCCGGTATGGTAGCTCACACCTCGGATGCTAGAACTTGGATGCCAAGGCGGCAAGTTTGAGGCCAGCCTGGAACGTATGGGATGATTGTGTCTCACGATAAAATAAAACAGAGGTGACAGCTTGTCTCTGTATACAGCTTTGCTGTAAGGACTATATGGAAAGTCCTAGAGCAGTGTCCAGTACACGCGGGTACAGGTTTGCCTCTCCTCTGACACTGCAGAGGCTGCCCTTGGACCGCCTTCTGCAAGTGGAATTGTGGTACTCGTGTTCTCAGAAGTGTGTGAGTGACAGATGTACTCAGAGCGCCTTATGCCACATCCTGCACGCCCAGGGCCCTCTGCAGGTGCAACACCGAAAGAACCCTCATTCTCGGTTTTGTGTTGTTCTTTATAAAAAGATGTTCCCACCTTACACAGTGTAAGCGGCGGTCATGTTGATTTTGGTGGTATTTGTTTCTGAGTCCACATTGTAGGTGTGTTCCACAAATCAAAATGGGTGGCAAATCAAGATTTTTCTTTTTCATCTTTTAACCAAGTCTCATTGAGGTAACCAATGCAAAATTTCATAGACAGAGCATTTTACTTGCTATGTTCCTTAGTTTAATGACTTTCTCTGCAGGCAGCTTCCAAAGAAACTCTCAGGCTTATGGAAAATGTCTTGTGTTTAGCTCAGTAACACTTATTAAAGATGTCTACAAGAGAAGGGAAAAGTCATATTCTTGAAGAAGCACAGAGAAATGACTGAAGAAGCTTCTATGCCTTCCCCCTCTGCCCGGCAACCCCTTCTTTACATCTGGGTTGAGCTGTGTGTCCCCAAGAGCATGTAGACCTGGTTGTAGCCCTTCCAAATGTAGACCACCTTGCTGTGGCAATTTTCTCCCTCTTTGCTCTTCTCCCCTGGGAGCTGAGCCTCTGGGGAATGTTTGGGGTAGGCGCTTGGTCTTGAGTGTTTGTTGGCTTTGCTGATGAACTTGGAAGTATCTGTTTGAGATACTAGAAGGTGGATAATTGTGACAAGTGGCTCTGCAAAGGAGGCTAGGGCTAGGTAAGTGGCACTATCCGTTCACGCTATGGAAAAGTAAAAAGCAGTGATTATGCCTAGAAATGCCAAGGACTTTCCCTTTGCCCAGATGGCCTTGTCCTCTGTGAATCATTAGCTGATCATTACTCCAGCTCATTCACAAGCTTAAGTAGCTCCTTGCTCTCAGCACCCACCTCAGCCACCTCTCTGGACAAGTGCCCCTTGCCTGGGAAAGTTCTGGGTGGGTCTGCCTCTGTTTTGTGGCTCAAAGCTGACTTTGGGCATTTCATAAAAGGTAAGACCGGTTCCTTCTTCAGCCTTCATGCTATGCAGATCATAGATAGGCTATGCAGATCAAGACAGTTTTCTCTTGTATCCAGCACTAGGTAGCACAGGTGTGTGATGGTTAATCTTGATGGGTTGGATGAAGAAACACCTAGGGATCTGTGAAGCGCTTGTCTGGGTGTCTGTGTTCCAGAGACAGACCAAGAGGGCTCAGTCTGACCAATAAGTTCATCCCTTGATGGGCTCATAAATGACAGCTTTGGAGGGAGGTGTTGAAAGGTACAGACAGGTAGGGCCTGGTTGGAGGAAGTACTTGATCATGGCTATGTCCTTGGAGCTATTTCTTGCCCTGCTCCCTACCCATACTCCCCTTTTGTTTTCTGCTTCTTAGACATGAAAAGCAATCTCTGCCATATATCCTGCCACCATGGCTTTCTGACCACATGGGCCAAGTGATCATGGACTGAAACCTTGAGCCAAAGGAAATCTTCCTTCTTGAGTTGTTTCTGTTAGGGATCTGGTCACAGCAAAGAGAAAAGGGATCAACTCAGGATCCACCTCAAATTTATGTTCTGTTTATACATCAGTTGGGGATAATCTGTTTCTGTGTAGCTGTCTAGACTTACCACAACTATTTTTATTTATTTATTTTTCAGAACTATTTATTAAGAAGTCTTTTTTTCTTTCTCTCTCCATGGAACTCCATTGGTTCCTGTAAATGAATATAGGTGTAAGGTCCTTTTTCTAGATCTGTTTTTAAAAAATTGTTTATTTTTGGCTTTTAAAGACAGGGTTTTTCTGTGTAGCTTTGGAGTCTGACCTGGAACTCACTCTGCAGACCAGGCTGGTCTCAAACTCACAGAGATCCTCCTGCCTCTGCCTCCCAAGTGCTGGCATTAAAGGCATGCGCCATCACCGCCGGACTAGAATCTGTTCTTTTGTGGGTCTGTTACTGTTCTCTTCTGTTTGGTTATGGTAGGTTTCATGAGAAGTGCGATAAAACCCTTCCACTGTTCTCTGAAGACTGCCACTTTGGATTTTAAAATGCCTTTGTCTTAGTTTAGAATTGGCTTCTTGATTTCCACCAATGAGGAGCTGGGATTTTGGTGAGTGCGTCCTGAAGCTGCTGATCAAAGTAGTAAGCTGGAAACAGAAGCAGCTGTGCTTCCCGCCATGGGCTTATGTTCTTGAGGAGGCAGGAAAGTTTCCAGATCTGTAGCTGCCAAGCCAGAGACACAAGAGAGCTCAAGGTGCAGCGATGGCCTATATCGGGTCTGAGTACTGGCAGTGATGATGGTGTCTCTCCACCAAAGGCTGAAAGGCAGAAAACCCAGGAAGAGATGATGTTTCAGGCAAGAAAAACCCTCAGTGGCCCAGCCCAAGGCCGGAGGAATTGCATTCTGCTTGTGGGCAGGTCAGCCTTTTCGCTCTGTATAAGCCTTTGACTGACTGGGTGAGGCCCTCCTCCCAGGGAAGGGGAATTCTCTGTGCTCTGACTACTGATGTAAATAGTGATCTCATCCAAACCCCACAGACATATCCAGACTAATGTTTGACTGGATATCTGGGCACATGTGGAATGGTTAAGCCCTCCCCAAGGGGGGAGGGCAAACTGTTTTAAAACCAAACCTTCAAAACCATGAACATAAATATATATGCATTTATTTTTGATAATGACCCCCAGGATGTTCTGTAGTTTTCAGGAAAATGATATCCATCTTTCATTAACCTGCTTCTTCAGATTGAGATTCCAGAGTTGTACATGGCTCTTGTACAACTGAAAGTGCAATGGAAACTGTATCTCCCAAGCATCTGTGAACTGACACTTTTAAGGACTTATATGCAGAGCCTTTAGAAAGATGACTGTCAGGCTGAGCAGTGGTGGCGCACGCCTTTAATCTCAGCACTTGGGAGGCAGAGGCAGGCAGATCCCTGTGTTCGAGGCCAGCCTGGTCTACAAGAGCTAGTTCCAGGACAGCCAGGGATACACAGAGAAACCCTGTCTCAAAAACAAACAAACAAACAAAACCCAACAACAACAAGAACAAATGAAGGGTAATTGTCAGCCGTCTGAGTGCCAGTGAAGTAGGTGCAGCCTTGCAGGGTGTAACCGTGAGTCATTTTGTATGCTGATTTATCATTGCCAAAACATCTTCCTTTGCTCCTGACAAGGGCTCTTGGGAGACAGAGGGACTACTTTCAGGCAGAAAAATGACACTAAGGGTGTGATCTAGGAGTGACTTAGCAAGGAGCAGAATCAGCCTTAGGATCCAGAACGTTTTCTGAGAGAGGCCCTCCTCCTGTACCAAAGCCACTCTCCCTGGAGATGACTCTGACTGTTACTGAGCACACATCCCAGGTGGAGACTCCTGCTTGGGCCTTCACAGACGATGCTGGAGGGAGAGAAGGAGGTAGTGGAGAGGAAAAGTACAATCAAGGGTTATCTATTAAGTCCTAGAAAAGGGAGGGAAGCCAGGGACACTGTTGGCCTACTGGGCAGTGAGTCAGGCAGGGACAAATGCTTTTATGTGGTGAACAGAGCTGCAAGCAATGTCAAGTGTCACACACACCCCAGGGGTTAGCCATTAGGTACCGAAACCTAAGTTATCCAGGAGGGTGAGAAACATTAGCTGGTGCTTATTTTATTTCTGTTTCTGAGAAATTTATTAATAGCAACTTTCAAAATGGTTCAAAGCTAAAAGAGAAGAGACCGAGTTTTCTTCTCCTTTACGACTTCTACCACTCTCCTCTTCTTCCCTCCAGTAGTCCGTGTAGAGCAGCTCATGCGGACACAGACATAGGCGAGCTTCTGTGAGCTGTAAGTTGTACAAACTTTTTTTACTTTTATTTCCACAAACAATAAGCAACATGGTTGTTTTTTAAAAAGTTTTTTTTGAGACATGTTCTTTCTGTGTAGCCCTGGCTGTCCTGGAGGTCACTCTGTAGACCAGGCTGGCTTCAAACTCATATCGATTCACCTGCCCCTGCCTCCCAAGTGCTGGGATAAGGGTGTGCTCCACTACACCAACAAAAGCTTTGTTTTTAAAGACATACACAGTAAAGTATCTGCGAATGGAATAACACATGAGCTTTGTTTAAAAATAATCTAGATGACTCAGAAATAGACAGGACTGCACACAAGAATGTCCATGAGTTGCTCTCTGACTTTGGTCCATGGGGGTTCTCTAAGTATCATCCATGCATAGCCATCTTTCTCATTATCTACTGGAGACAAAGTTTCATGAAACATTGCTTGTCCTTATATGTGGTGAATTCTGATATTTAATCATACATCTTCTTTTTTTTAATAAAACCAGTTATTATACTATAACTTCGACTCTGAGATCAGGTGTTTCAGGATGGTGCGGCCCGTACTCCAGCTTAACTTTGAGATAGCGATACCTGTTTTGGAAAATGCTGGTGTAGGCATAGAGACAAAAGCTCATGGATCAGGCGATTGCCATGCACTATAAGGTGACCATGGGCTGTGTACCGTGGGCTGTACAGTGCCACCCACACTGTAAAGTGACCATGGGCTGTGTACCGTGGGCTGTACAGTGCCACCCACACTGTAAAGTGACCATGGGCTGTGGAAGTGTTGGGGCAGGAGGGTCACTTTCTCTGGGAAAGTCTTAGAAGCACTCTGTCGGGAAGGGAGACGCATGGAAATCTGATGAGAAGATAGCCATTTGAGCTCAGTGATGAGGGAAGCAGGTCGGTTGACCTTACTTAGTTCAGTATGGCTGGAAAGCGAGGGTTAAGAGAATGACCTTGGGGAATGAGGGCACAAATAAAAGGAACAAAAGTCACATTAAGTCCAATGAGACAACTTAAAGATTGAGATTTTTTTTTTCTCTTTGCTCAGGGTTTTAGGGTAAGTGGAGAAATGACCCTGCCCCACTGGACTTTAAAGGTCACTGTCAGTTATGTGTATGTAGAGTGCGCTGTCTGTGTGTCGACTTAGAGCAGACAGTTCAGACCAAGGAGGGCCATGCCAGACCACAGATCTCTTGATCTGCCTTATATAATTGCCCTCCTCCCCTCTGCCACGGGACTTTTCAGAAGATCCACACAGATAAACAAAGTGGGCTTTTTCAAAACAAAAGTTACTTTCACTTTCCTCAAACTGGAGGAAGTGAGAACTTCGCATGCTCTTGCCCCCTTTCTCTACACAGGGCTCCCTCTTTTGCAGGGGCAACTGTGGCGACCTCTGAGACCCTGAGGATGATACACGGGATTCTTTTCTAGGTCCTTTCTGATGATTAGACAATAACTTATCTAATATCTCCCTCCCAAAAAAAAGTTCTAGGAAGTATTACTGCCATCATAATTTGTATTTTATAGAAACTAAACTTTGTAGAAGTAGTCGCCTTGCCTGAGTCACATATCCTCCAGCTAGCAGAGCTTGGATTCAGGCAGCCTAACTCCACAGCGTCTTCCCCACCGTTACGCGTCTTCACTGGATGCCTAGTCAGTAAGTAAGTATAAAGGTAGTTAAGAGAGTTGAGGGATCCGATGCTCTCCTCAGGCCGACAGCTGTCAGAGGACACTTCACTGGTGTCTGTGGTGGAACTGCTCGTGTTGGCTGCAGGGAAACCCGCGAGGCCTTTCGATGATAAAAAAGACAAGAAAAAACTGGGAGCTTTGGTTTTCTGCCATAGCTTCTTAAAAACCAGTCACATGAGAAACGCCGGAAAACAACAGACAGAATGGGATCCTGGAGTCTGAACATGAACTTATGACAACCCCATCTCCAAGAATTACACCATGGAAGGCTGGGCTTCAGTGACACCACCACTATCATTTTAGCTCTGAGGACCTGGAAAAGAAGTCACTGGAAACGAGCAAGTGTGAGGACAGCCTGAGAAGAGAGCCGGTGAAGGAAGATTGCTAACATAACCTCTGCATGGAGTCAGAGATGTCCTGGGCACTCTAGAGACAGGCATGGAGTCAGAGAGGTCCTGGGCACTCTAGGGACGGGCATGGAGTCAGAGAGGTCCTGGGCACTCTAGGGATGAGCATGGAGTCAGAGAGGTTCTGGGCACTCTAGGGATGAGCATGGAGTCAGAGAGGTCCTGGGCACTCTAGGGATGAGCATGGAGTCAGAGAGGTCCTGGGCACTCTAGGGACGGGCATGGAGTCAGAGAGGTCCTGGGCACTCTAGGGATGTACCTTCTTGGAGCAGATCTAAAGATGGGCTGTAGAAGTTTTGACAATGTATTTTGGTATTAACCACTACCAAGTCCTAGACAGCTTTCTGAGTGGCACACATGATATGCAAATATAAACAGTGTAGCCACGGTTTTGAAATCTGAACTGTGTCAGCTGCCACTTGTAAAAGGGGAAGGAGCAGTGTCAACAGCTTAATCGCCTGCTGAAACAAACAGAACCCACATTTCTCAGGGGATTTCAACAGGACCCAGCATCTCATAATACAGTGTTCAAGTGTCCAGGTTATAATTCAGCTTGCGTTTACTCCATATTAAAAAAAGAAAACCCAGAAAAAGTCAAACTGCATTGAAAGAAAAATATAATTTAGAAGAACCGATTCTGGGATGACTCAGACCGGGTTGAGGCAGCCATTGTATCCATTCTCGAGTCTTGACATGAATGGAAAAACCACCGAATCCCTCAGCAGAGAAACAAAAACAGTGCAGAACAACTAGATGAACATTTTAAACCAAAATAATGACCTCTGAAGCAGCTCATTCACTGGGTTGGCTTAGCTGCAGAATGAAGAGGACAGATAAAGGAATCAGTGAGCTTGAAAGTAGATGGGTAGAAATCTTACCGTATGGAAAGCTGGAAAAATAAAGTTGGAGAAAAACAGTATTTCATAGAAACAATATTGGAAAAACAAAATTTCATAGGATAATATCAAGAGGTTGGAAATTCGTGTTGTTGGAGTCCCTTCTAGAAGTTGAATATAAAGATATTGGTACAGGGAAAGTACTTGAAGAAGGGCTAAAAATGTTCCAAGTGTAAAGAAAGAAATTTACAAATTGTAGACTCTGAGAGTAATTTCAAAGAGGGTGAAGTCAATGAGCTACTTTATAATTAAGGCTTCTCATTGGCTTCTGCTTCTTCCAGGCGGTTGGCCTGGCCTGAGGTTCTTCTTTGCCACTTGGCTACGTGAGATCACCTGGTCTGGCCTGAGGGTCTTCTCAGCTGCTTGGCTCCTATGAGAGAGAGAGAGAGAGAGAGAGAGAGAGAGAGAGAGAGAGAGAGAGACTCCTCAGTAGTCTGTGCTGTTTACTCTTGGAGAGGAGGAGGCTAGGAAACCTGGTTAGTTTCAGGAATTTCCTGAGTCGTTCTAAATTGTTTACCTTCTGTCCAAAGGCACTTCTGTGAAGAATGGAATGCTTCAGTCTTTCAATTTTGGAAGAAACTGCTACCCAGCTCCAAGGCTCTGTTGTCAGCCTGCCTACTCCTAACTGAATTCTAAAAGTTCTTCAGTACAAAGGAGAATGCCGGGAAGTTTGAACTCATGGAACAAAAAGAGAAATGTAACAATACTATAGCTGATATATTCCCTAGTAAACACATATAAAAGTAAGCAAAATGCCTGTGACCTTATGTACACAATGACCACAGAGAAGCGCCAGTATTTCTGGGTGCATTTCGATTCACTTTTCTCAATGAGTAGACACGTCTGTCTGTCTCTTGGGTGTTTGATCCATTCATTCCTTCTTCCTCCTTTCCTCCTCTGCTTTCTTCCCCTTCCTCTCACTATTTCTTCCCTTTAAAAATCAGTCTATTGATCCTCTCTCTCTCTCTCTCTCTCTCTCTCTCTCTCTCTCTCTCTCTCTCTCTCATCTGTCTATGTGTATGCTTGCCTATCTGTGCAGAACATGTGTGCAGTGCCAGCAGAGGCCAAAGGCAGCATGGCATCCTCTGGAACTGATGAACAGGTAGCTATGAACCACCTGATATAGGTAGGAACTGCAACCGGGCCGTCTGCAGCAGCAGTCAGTGCTCTTAGCCGAGGCCTCACCTTCCTGACCCCTTTCTTCCTTATTTATTTCCTTTCAAGTCAGATTATAGGGGTTTGTGAGTTTATTTCATTAATTTACATTATATTCTGGGCATTTTCTTATTTTGTAAAACAACAAACGACAACCAAAAAAAAAAAAAAAAAAACCAAATCAAAAAAGCCCCCAAAATATTAATGCATTAAAACTTTTAAGCTTGAGAATGGCACTCTATTATATTTTTGAAGGAGGCCTTTTGACATTTGTGGGTGTGATGACACTGTGCCAGCTGCGATCCGCTCAGCTTGCCTGGGGTGGGCAGTGCTGAGGGACAAGGCTAGCCACGAGCAATTGCCCGTAGGCTGCTGCTTTATACACGTGTGCATGTGGCCTTTTCATTAAAGGAAACTTGAAATTTCGACTCTTCATAGATGTGGGTTCTAATTGTTTGATTATACTCCACCTGTGGAAATTCCACGTGTTCAGTGATTCTTCTTTGGTTGTGTCAGGGTTGTTGCAGGTTTTAAATGAACTGAGGTGAAATTCGAGGCTCGGAGACCTTCTCACTTCGTTCCTCTGTTGTACAGCAGAATTCTATACGAATTTATGGGGAGTAAGCCTGGTGGCCAGTGAACAGAATGGAAATGGTAGCTGTATTGTCCTTGCTGCTGGAGACTCAGGGTAAACAATGCCGTCTCATACAAGAGCAAGCCACCATAGCTGCCCTGAGTACTGGTCCCCTCCTGCAGGGAAGGCTCCTGCAGGAATCACTAATGGTACTCAGAGCACTGCCTCTTCGCCTCTCTTTCTTCACCACGTGGCAGTCTGCAGTTCTTCATTCCCCCTGGGCATGGAGGTGGGGAAATCCATCTTGGTCAATTAGATGGTTTGGGAACTAATTCTGATCACTGATGGTTCTTACAACTAGTAGGAACACCCTTCACAGTGTTGGTGTGGAGGAGTGCACTGGATTTCAGGTTAGTTTGTGAGACAGTGCCTTGCCTTATGTACTAGAGCAAGGTTCAGCCCTGGAGCATGGTCTTTGCAGGACAGCTCCGGCAAGCTAAAGCCCCTACTTCAGTTGATGAGCTTCCTCCTGCCTCACTCTTCTGTGCCCAGACTCGGTGTTTCAGAGGTGAACATGCTTTTGTTAAAGGTACACACTTGCAGATTGTGAACACCGGAAACAAAATGGGGCCTCCTCTCTAACTTGCCTGCTCACAGACCAAGAGAGACCTCTTGGTGGGGATATGGGCATTACTAGGGTTAATAAGTATCATTGAGATTATCTGGACCGAAAGTAAGTGGTGGAGCCAACAATCTTACAACCCTGCCCTGAACTCTCTGGGAATCAGGACTGAGAGGCCTTGGGCTTCTCGGTTTCTCTCTGGGTCAGCTCACTGATGCCTGGTGTCTTCCTAGACACGTTCCTGGGCAGGAGCTTGAAGGAAGCGGGGATGGTGGAGGTGTGGCTGTCCTGGTTTCTAAGCTAAGGAGAAATCTAGAGTGAGTTGATTGGTTCTGCTCTGAGGAGTTGGGTACACAGTATACAGTATTTTTCTGTTGCGAGTGGGCAACACCCTCTGTTGCATGCTGTGATGTGGGCACACAAACAGGGTGAAAGAGGTCGCACTCTCTTATGGTGAGTGACTCTTATGGTAGAGAAGTGACTCTGCCCAGCAGTGTTTGCCCCAGTTCACAATTACCCAGTGTGTTAATTAATGCAAGGAATCCTCCAGCGCTGTGGAAGGAGCCTCCAGTGCTATGTCTCCTGAATGGACCAGTTTGAAACTGGACAAACTTTATCTGTATTTTGTTGTCTGTGGCTTCATGGGAAGAATAAAGTAATAGCACTGACTGGAAAAATTTAAAGTAAGACAGCTTTCATATGTCAATCTGATAAACTCTGATGTCTATTATTTCCTTTGTGTTTCATTCGATTCTGTGAATAGGGAGTATTATTGCTATTTTGGTTTTATGCATGTGTGTGTGTGTATGTGTGTGTGTGCACATGCGCATGTGAGGCAAAGAGTGAGGGGGAGAGAGAGACAGAGACTGACTACATAAGCCAGGGGTGGATTTGAACTCATGCTCTCTTACTTAGTTCCTTAGTGCTGGAATTATAGGCCTAAGACATGGGTCTCAGTTTGTGGCAGGCTTGCCTTGAGTTCCTGGGCTTCAGGAACTCAGCTTCCTGAGTACCGCTCTTAGCTGTGAGATAGGAACATTTTCATCTTTCCAAGTAGACACAGAAGGTGGGTGACTTCTAAGGAGCATGTGGAGACTGTAATTTGATTCAGGAGCAAACACAGCCTACATATGTGTCCAGTATGGGGGTTTTTCTATTGTTCAGTTTTCTTGGCTTCAACGTCATCTACTCTGCCTCCTGTTCCCCTAAGGGTTCTGTTCTGTTTCCTCTGTCATGGGGGCAGTTTTTGAAACAGGAGAAATTTAAAGAGGGGCAAATATTGGTTTTGTTGAGATGAACACTTAGGTCCTGGGTTAAGCCAAAGGCAAATATTGACTCGTGGTACTCCCAGAAATGCCATCTCACCTCAGAAAGGAAGACTTCCCACCCCACAGCAGCTGAGCCAGGCTCTGGGCGCCTGTCACTCCTGCCTATTTCCTGGGGCTCCACGTGTATATATCTTGCAGCAGAGAACATAAATTCTGGGGTGTTCTGATGTGGAAGGTGATGTATGTTGTGAATATGTTTTATTGCCATTGGTTAACTGTCCCGTCCATATTACTACGTGTACTATGGTACTACGCCTATAGTGTGGCACTTGTACTACAGGACCATTCTCAAGCTGGGCAAAGGCCTGGAGATTTAAACACACAAAGACACACAGACAGAGACACAGGTCATCCTTGAAACAAGAATGCAAACTTTATTGTGTACCAGAGCCACTTATATATGGATCCTTAACTGATAGCCATGCCCCAGCCAAACCCACCAGAAACCACTCTCCTGCCATCAGGAATTCCTGAGGGTCTCATGCTCAAAGTAGCTACAAACACAGGAAAACAAGTTGTTTTTCTCAGAGCAGCTGCAAGCATAACAAGTTGTTTACAGGAAATTCAGGGTCTGGGTCCACAGTCCCCAACAGTTAATAAAGAAGCTGCTTTTGGCCAATGGCTTAACAGAATATAGCCAGGCTGGAAAAGATATATAGAGAGAGTAGGGTGGGGGTCAAAGACAAGCCATGTAGAGTCACCAGCGACAGACACCGGATGCCTGACAGAACTTTACCCAGTAAGCCACAGCCACATGGCGATACACAGATTAATGGAATTGAGTTAGTTTAGGATATAAGAGCTAACTAAAAATACACTTAAGCTATTGACCAAACAGTATTGCAGATAATATAGTTTCTGAGAGATTGTTTTGGGTCTGAGAAGCCGAAAATGAATGAGCAGCCTCCCCCAACAGAATGGTGCCCAAGGTGGGGCTGACTACATCCACGTAAAAAAGCCTGAGAGAGTTTATAAAGAAATTTTAGACACACACACACACACACACACACACACACACACACACACACACACACACAAACAGAGTTTAGCACAACTTTTTGGTAGCAACATCTTCTCTGGTGGGCTCTGTTTCCTAGAAGCAAGCAGACATGAGATGAGAGAAGGCTTCCTGACTCAGCGGTAGCAGCAAAAACCATGCGGCTCCTTTAAGAAGGCTTCCTGGTTCGTGATAGTTGCAGGAACAACTCTTGTTCCTTCAGGAGGCCAAGCACTTAAATGGGGTCTGTGAGCAACCTGTTACAAATTGCTTAATGGTGACACAGATCTGCTGTGACCCTGGATCTGGGGCAGAGAGAGTGGCTCAGAGGCAGCGAACATGCCTCCGCCATGTTGGACTGGGTGGAGCAATCAGGCAGAACTGCAGAATTTGTTCTAGCCATGCCCGCTTAACTTTTTTTTTTTTTTTTTAAAAAGCTTCTCAGGTGAGGCTCACCCGAAAACCGTGATGTCTGTTATGTAGAGCCTTTTGTGAGCTGTTCCAGATAACAAGACCTGCGCATAGCTCTCCAGCACCTCATGTCTTCTTTCTATGCAGTCAGGTCTACCTGAACACTTACACGACTCTTCTCCCTCACAGAGTCCATAAATGCAGGCTTATAGGAATGTCTCTATCTGTTGAATGAGATTTATCCCCCAAGTACAAAAATCCTTAGCACACACTAGCTGTTGGGTTTCCTTGGGAGCCATGGGTTACAAGCAGTTACTTTTCACTTCTGGCTACACAGAGGTTATGGAGAACTTGAAAAACTGGGTCCTGGTCTGACAGTGTGAACTCCCTATGTGCTGAGCTGGGGCTTTGTAGTGGCTAGCTAGTTTTTATGTCAGCTTAACACAAGCCAGAGTTATTTCGGAAGAGGGAATCTTAACTGAGAAAATGCCCCCCATAAGATCTGCCGGAAGCTGAGTCTGCAGTATGTTTTCTTGATTAGTGATTGATGTGGGAGGGCCTAGCCCATGGTCAGTGGTGCCACCCGTGGATGGTGGTCCTGGGTTCTATAAGAAAGTAGGCTGAGCAAACCATGAGGAGCAAGCCAGAAAGCAGTACTCCTCCGTTACTTCTGCATCAGTTCCTGCCTCGAGTTCCTGCCCTGACTTTCCCTCAGTGATGGGGTGTGACCTGGGAGTGGAAGCTGAAATAAATCCTTTCCTCCCCTAGCTGCTTTTGGTCATGGTGTTTCATCACAGAAATAAGACAGAAACTAGTACCAGGTCTTGAGGAATTCTGACAGACCTGACTACGTGTTTGGGGAGGACTGTAGTTTCATTTAAACGTTGGGTGGGGAAAGCTATTGGGTCTGCTGAGCTTAGCGGGCTGTTTTGTGGAAGTCTGGAAGGTAAGCGTGCTGAGAGACATGCAGATGATGGGGCTCTCTGTGGGAAGTTTGGGAGTCCCTTAAAGACTATCTCTCAGGGCTATTGCTACTTTGGATTAAATATCTGTGGTTCAGATTGACTGGGACTGAAGAAATGGCTGTGACTAACAAGAGATCAGTGAAACTGAAATCTTTGCTTTGTTGGGACAATGGATGCTGGTCAGCTGGGGCTGAGCAATTGGCTGCAGTAGAGAATAGACTAGCATCCCTGAGGTGAAACCTGGGAAATGTTTCCTCATTCAGCACACAGAAATCGTGTCCAGAGGCGGCCAAGGTTGTACCTCATGCTGACAGCCAAACTTGGTGCAAGAGTCACCCAGGTGGTACCAGTTTTGACAGTGTGAAGGGTCCCTAGAGAGCAGCTGAGGCTTGGCACTGTGTGGCCGGGCTGGAGTCCCTGAGGAGAGGCCATTGGTGAAGTTGTAATCTCAGGTGTAGTCTAAGCCCCAGGTTTGAAGGTGTCTTGGAGAGAAGTTGAGGTTTGACACTGTGTGGCAGTGTCAGAGTCCTTGAAAAGAGCCCAGGAGAAGCTATTGGAGTATTTTGAAGATGCCCAAACCATTAGGTGACTGCCAAGGACAGCAACAGCTGTGCAGTGGAGCCAGCCTGAGTCTACGAGACAAACTGTGTATGCTGTGGACGGCAGAGCCAGAGACGTGACTGTCTGGCTCGCTCTGGAACCCAGAAGGTCGTGAGTGACTCTCATACACTGGACACTGAGTTATTTACCCTTACAGTTTGGTTTTGCCTTGTTCAGACTGTAACTGTGCTCTGGCTCTTCCTTCTTGGGGCAAAATTATTTAATTTAGTTTTGATTTTACAGAAGTCCTCAGTTAAGAGACTGGGGATTTTTTAGACTGGATATTTTGGAGAGATTTTTGCATGGTGTGGAGACTGAGCTTTTAAAGTGTTTGAAGTAAAAATATTAGGTGCCCCCACACTGAATTAAGAAAGGAGCTAATGAATTGAATAGATAGTTCTCAAAACAAGAAATAAGAGTGAACGACCAATAATAGCTATCATCAAGAAAACAATCAACTGATGCCGGCAAGGATGTGGGAAAGGAGCCCTTCTTCACTGCTGCTGGGAGTGTACATTGGTTCAGACACTACAGAAATGAATATGATGGTTCCTGAAAAGGCCACAAATAGAAACTCCCATATGACTCAGCTGAGCCACACCTGGGTGCAGGGCCAGCGAATGGGAAGTCAGCACGCTCCAGCGGTGCTAGCACATCTGTGCATAGTCCTGCACTGTTCATTGTAGCCAAGAACTGGCCTAAATGTCCATCAGCTGATGAGTGGACAAAGAAAACGAGATACCCAGAGGCTGTGGACTTTGATTCAGCTGCGAAGAATTGTGACAGGACAGCAAAATGGAACCGAAGGCCACTGGTCACTATGTTGAAAGAAATAAGCCAGACTCAGACAAATTTCGTTTTTCTCTTATATACAGGTTCTAGGTGTGTGTGTGTGTGTGTGTGTGTGTGTGTGTGATTATGTCAGATGAAAGTAGGAAGGGGCAGGGCAGTGTGGTGCATGCTTTTAATCCCAGCACTCGGGAGGCAGAAGCAGGCAGATCTCTGTGAGTTCGAGGTGAACCTGGTCTACAGAGCTACTTCCAGGACAGCTAGGGCTGTTACACAGAGAAGCTCTGTCTCAAAAAACTAAAAAAAGAAAGAAACAAACAAACAACGGAAGAAAGAAAGAAAGTAGGAAGGGAACCAGGAGAGCAGGAGAGGAAGAGATCTGAATGGGGTTGAAACCAAAGAACGGAATGGGATATATGTATTATGGGAGGTGGGGTGGGGGGCAAAACCCATTTATTTATATGCCAACTTCCCAGATCATACAAAGAATAAATATAAAATGCTAAATTAAATAAAACAACTTTACAAAAATAGTATTAAATTATTGAAAGAATTTGAAAGAAATTCATGTGACTCAAGGTCACATGAAAATAAAAATAAAATAGTTCAATATGAGAACAAATACACACACAGAGTCTTTGAGTTCAGAAGATACGGGGTTCAAGTGTTGGCGCTGCCATTTACCAACAAAAGTCCTTCAAGGACCTTCTTGACCCGTGGAACAGGCTGGAAAGACCAACTTTGCAGTCCTGTGGTGAGGATGGAGTGTAGATTTTGAAGCAGCAGCCTCCATTGTGTCTGGATGCCCTGAACTGATGACACGAAGTCCAGAGAACTAACTGTTCCCGTGGATGTGGCAGGAAAGCCTTTGGAAGAGTCTGTAGTAATTAGGTGCCAGGCCAGGGATTTACCAAGTCATTTCTCACCTAGGCTGGGCTGGTATTACTTTTGCCCATGCTCCTCTCAGGAAAGGTATGGCCTCATCCCATCTGTGAAGGCCACACCATTGTAAGCTGTAACATGCTTTACTGCCTATAGGCTCCAATCAGTTTGGTCAGTGTCAACACTACTGCCCGGATACTGTGAGCAGACTTGAAGAAGCCTTTCCTCCTCCAATTTACTTCCCCTTTCTCCATGCATTGTGCTCTGTGTGGGCTTAGCCTGGTCCTAGGGAAGATATTAGTTTACTAAGATGAGAACTCAAAGCGCTTCTTAGGCTGGTAACTGTAAGGTGAGGTTAGCTGTATTCAGTAATTGTGGCATCTAGGAAATGTCCACTGGAGGGGTGGTTTCGAGGTTAAAGCCATGGATTCCTCTTCCAGTCGACCCTGGGTTCCATTTTGACATCCACAACTCAAAACTGTAACGCGAGTCCCAAGGGATCCATAGCTTCTGACCACTGTAGGCACCAGGCATGCCCATGGTTCTCAGATATACATGCAGTCGAAACACCCATACACACAAAACAATTTAACACAAGGCCAGGGAATTCTGGCCCTGATATCCTTTTGCACAGATGGCAAGGACACAATAGAAGGCAAGAACAGCCCTTGACATGACCCCTGCACGTGGACATTCTGGGTGAAATGATGCTAAAGACAGCACTTCCAGGGTGAACGTTCTCACAAAAGACACGGTTAAACTCAGGTTCCAACAGAGAAATTTATGACCTCAGGTTTAGGAGAAAACTCTGATTTTGAGACAGGGCCTTGCTCTGTGGTACTCAGGGTGGCATTGACCTTACCGCGCAGCCCTGGCTGGTCTCTCACTCTCATCCTCTTACCTCTGCCTCTTTCTGCCTCTGGGATTGCTTTGTATACCGTCACGCATGTCCAGGATTTAAGAGAAAATTCTTAATGTTTGACTTACTTCCTTCTTTTTTTTTTTTTTTTTAAACTTTGCAGCCATCTGACCCTCTTGCGATTTAGCATATGGGATTTGTCGGCAGCCCATTCCTCTGCTTGTTGTAACTACACTGCTGACTGTTCAGAGTGGAGGCCTCTCAGACCCAAAGGGCATCCTCTCCTCAGTAAAAGGACCCACCCACCGACTCATCCAAAATAGAATCTCGACCCAGTTCAACCTGAGCTATAGGAGGATTTCTGGCAGTTAAATAATTTCTCAGGAACTAGTGAAGCTGTTTGCCATTTGCCAAAAGGAGTCCGTTCCCTTACTTCTGGCAAAAGGGATACATGGCTCTCAAAATATCACATAGCTGTGACTCCTATCAATATGTTGAAGTCCATGCTGGCCTCCAAACCCCCTACTCACAAGTACTTGTTCTACATTTCAAAGCCCATTCTAGCATCCTAGTCCTTCTTTAGCCTAAACTCCCTCAGGCTCAGGGGCTTCCCTTCCCGCAGCTACTCAGCCTTCTTATAACCCGGCTATTCTTTTCTCACTGTTCTTGGCCCCTGCCATTCCCACCTTGCTCTCTCTGTTCTCTCCCCCCTGCTTCTCTCTACTCCTACAGGTAGCCCTGACCGTGTCCAGTCTGCTGCCATCCATGTTCAGTCTACTTCTTTCTCTCTGTGCTCTGAACTCTCCCAGATGCCTCTGGCTGTTTTCTCCCTCTTGTCTACAGTAAAAACCTTCCCCTTAACCAGTCCTGTTGGCAGTTTCTTTACTACAACCTCCTTTGCTTAGATCTGGTTCTGAAAACCTCCAACACAGGCCTCTTTTTTATTTATAGGTGTTCCTTGCAAGGCATTTGTCTGCTGAGTGCTGAGCTGGGGAGGGAGGCTCATGTCTGATCAGGCAGTCACTAAAATCCTGGTTTTACACTGATGCTCTGATTTCTAAGCACTCACTCTATTTCTTCTGGATAAACTTAGAATGACTTACCCCTGCCAAGTGAGAGGCAGTTGGGGGTATTTAAGTGCCTGCCTACCATTGAACCAACTAGGGAAACCTGCTCTCTGGGAGGT
This sequence comes from Ondatra zibethicus, assembly GCA_004026605.1. Classification (NCBI taxonomy): domain Eukaryota; kingdom Metazoa; phylum Chordata; class Mammalia; order Rodentia; family Cricetidae; genus Ondatra; species Ondatra zibethicus. The sequence goes on along the minus strand of PVIU01003934.1, from coordinate 6,458 downwards.
GTGCTTATGTCCACTGCTGGGGCTGGAAATTATCATTAAATAAGGCGAAACTGGGTGCATTCAAGGTGCTGTGGTCCTAGATAAGAGAGTTAAGATAAAGTTAAAGTGAGCTATGAAAACCACTATTCCTTGCACGAGGTCTCCTGGGAACCAGTATTTCAAGAAACACGGTGGGGCCTGTATTCCACAGTAAATCTGCATAGCAAGGAAGTTGGGTTTCTGTGTGTCACGCTGAACTTTTATCAGCGATTTGTTAACAGTGACCGTCTCCTTGGCAGACCTCTTACGGGAGCAATGTCTGCTTATTTAACAGCATCCAAGAACTGAGATTCCTAGTTAACAACAGCTGTCAAAACCTAGCGATTATATCAGGCCAACACAGGATACAAAAGGTACTTGGCAATGAATTGGTTTAGGAGCCATTGGCTCTGTCTAAATGGAGCTCTTGTTAATGTGTGATTCTAGCGAAATGCTGCGTGCAAGGCAGAAGGATGAAGAGTCTGGAGTTGAACAGTCGGATCAGTAGTTGAACAGTTGGATCAGTTTCTTAGGTTGGTAGCAATAAACCTCCAGGCCGTTTCTGCTGGGTGGCTCTCAGGGTAATGTTTGTTATTACAACAAGCTAACTAGACAATGTGGTCTATACAACAGATTTCTAAATCACCTTGACCCAGAAGTGACCAAGTTGTTGTATAACACTTGATGATAACTAGTAAAATGATTAAGGAGACAAATCAGGACAAGGCGGTAGCCAGCAGCAGTCTTGACTTGGTCACCCAATGACAGGCATGCATGGGAACACAGCCAGTTTGTGTGTTAGAATAATGTGGCTTACTTCATTTGGGCTACTACAGTGTTGTATGAGAGACTTTTTGGGCTTGTTTTTTTTTGAGACAGGGTTTCTCTGTGTAGCCCTGACTGTCCTGGAACTCTCTCTGTAGACCAGGCTGGCCTTGAACTCTCATATATCACTCTTCCTCGGCCTCCCGAATGTTGGAACACCACCCAGCTAGAAAGAAAGCAAGACTTTTTCTGGAGAGACATAGCACACACGAATATATTCACTCCAGAAAGAGAGCCCACGACGGACCAAAGGGACACTTGTACCAAAGTTCAACTTGGGAGTTTTTATTAGGATTACTAACTGAAGTTTGGGGGAGGGACTACTTACAGGAGCAAGGATAACTCACGTGTATCTGTGTCACTGAAAAGGCCAGCCTAGCAACTCAAGACCTCCCATTGGCAGCTCAAGACCTCTTATCTCTTATCAAGACCCTATCTGGGAATCCTTCCTTCTATGTAGAACCCTCTTCTCTTAGAAGACTGCATGGCCCCCTCCTTGCACCCTCTGCCAGCCTGTGAAGATGCCCTTTTGTCAGTGCCCTTTTACACTCCCAGTTTATTGTCCACTCAGCCAATTTCCGACTCTTTGCCCACTCTAAGCACCTGCAGAAAAGCGTTATCTCTTCCCAAAGTGCTACCTGCATATGTATTTGCTTGGCTTCTTTATTTCCCCCTAACTACAGGGTGAATGTTAAGCACGGGAATCTCTGACTTTTAGGATTTCCCTCCTCCGTCTTTATTGGTTGACCATGCCTACTGTGAGCACTGGGCGTATGTTTCATCTACACTTTGGGACCATGGCAAAGTAGAAGAAGCGGCCCCACTCCCTACTCCTGTGCTCCTAGATGGTAGGACTTCGATCTTTTTAGGTGTAAAACTAAAGCAACAATGAGAAAAACCACGAGAACTGCTGAACTTAAAATAATTGGGTATCAGCTCAAGGTTTGAAATCTGGCACTCAGTTTTGAGGACTTCAGAGCAGGAAGAATGTGAGTAGTGCCAGGGAGAGCCATCTTTAAGAAGTTAATACGTTCTAGATCCCTGTTATAATATGACCTTACATATTATAAACAAAGAATGTTTCGTGCTATTTGGACTCAGTCTCCTCATAGAACCCCAGCCAAGAAAAGCTGTAGGGTTGGGTAACTGATATGAAACCTTAAGGCACTTGAGGAGAAAAAAATATACATACATACACACACACACACACACACACACACACACACACAGACACACACAGACACACACACACACAGTGGCGGCAGTAAAGATTAGAAGGAAGTGAAACAGTTCCTCTTCCTGGTGTGAAGACAGACCGGAGTTTTCTATTTTCCTGCAGCTTAGGGGTGTGGTGTGGTATAGGGGGGGAGTGGAGAAAAAGAAGTGGATGCATTTAGCAGTATGGTGTTTGCTCAGTCCTCTTTATGGGCTCTTTCTGTGCCGACCTCCTCTGCTTATCCCTTTGATTATGGAGCAGAATGCAGCTTGGTCTTTGGTGTGGTAAGACTGGGGGAGATGCCCTCTGGCGAGTACGGCATTGGGGAGTGGGTGTTATGCCTTATGTAGAAGGAGGGCTAATGGGGCGCAAAGGTCTGCTTTTCATCAAGAACCTGTGCAATAGACTGGCAAACATTTGCCTGCAGGGTACAAGGCTGAAGACAGCAAATGGCCAGGAGGTGTTTTATCAGTTCAGATTAACTGGCTTTGGTCAGGGACTACAGGTATGAGGTCAGTGCCCTTCTCCCACGAGTTCTGTTTGCTAGGCTGTCAGACAACCTCTGTGGGAATAGACTCCGGTGTTTCTGAAGACTCTGGCATCTTTTCTGTCTTTGTCCGCCAGGCTAGAGAAACATCAGATCTCTGGTAAGAGAACCCTTTAGAAGCCTGAACCTTTTAGGAAAGCCCCTTTATTCTCAAAGTTTTGATCTTGGCAGGATTTGCCCACCCCTACCCCCACTTAGCCTTATTATGCTTGGCTTTGGGTAAACATTACAAAGGCTGCTTGCTGCCCCTCCGATTGCAAATGGCTCAGAACTAAACTCATTTTTCAGATTCCCCAGCTACCATTCACTTTCCTGCTGCTTATCATGTGGCACTGCTAGCAAAATAGTGACTTGTCCGAAGTGTTTCAGGGGAAGGTCTCAATCTTGACCCACGCGGGCTTCCACATCAGAAGTTTTAATCTTGACTCATGTGGGTTTCCAACTTTAGGAGCTCAGGTGTTGGAATTGGACAGCAGAAGTATGTTCCCAACTGCTGATTGTATTCCCTCAGGCACTCCTGTGGTTGTGGTCATGACGTGAGCCCCACCACGTCGCAGGCACACAGAGTGCACGCAGACAGCACTCAAGTATCGTTGTCTCAAGAACAGGAGACAGTGTGATAAAAACATGTCATTGCATCATTACCATACCTGGTACAGGTGACTTCGAAGTATAACTTGTGTCTTGCAGATGAAGTGCAAGTCTTACCGAACTTGATTCCTGAAACGGACAGGTAGAAAAGCCAACATTAAGTCTGGACTTTTGAGACAGTAGCTCCAGCTAATGCTTTCTCCAAAGTCGGGCATCTCTATCTATTTGTGATAAAGTACTTTTAGCACCCTCATTTCTCATGTATCATAGTTTTTTTTTTTAAAAAACAAACCCGTAGCTTGTAGAGTAAATATACAAAGGAAGGATATTCAGAATATTAGTCCCATTTTCAAAACCTTATTGTACAAGTCAGGTATAAAATGGTTTTTGTTAAATCACTGAAAACATTGTTGCTTCTTGTGCTTTTTCTCTTCCTGGGGTTTGAAACCCTTCCCAGGCTGTGGCTTCTCTCCACACCTTGCTTTGACTAGTGTTGCTCTGGCAGCTTCCTTCTCAGAGCCTGGGTATAGACCGGCCAGCTGCGTCCTTGTGTAGTATAGGTCGGTGGCAGAAGCAGGAGGCTGTGGGTTTGAGTCCCAGGACACAAAGCAACAAAAGAGCACCCGTGGTGCTTCCTAAATGCACGCTGCTCATCCCCAGCAGGGACTCTTTAGATCCGAATGATCATGAGAGGAGGTAGGAGGCTCCATTTTGACAGGCCGTTTTGCGAACTTCCTGGAGATTCCTAGTTCTCTGCAGTATTATTGCCTCCATAGGTAATGGATGAAAGGGTCCAGAGTGAAGCTGCCACAGTTGCTTCCTGCTCCCCTGTTGCCACCCTGCATGCTTTATTTTCATATCCCCCTCCACCTCTCTCTGTCAGAACTTGCTTTGATGTATTTTAATGAACATGTTTGGGGCGCCAACTGCCTTTTGGGTAGAGGGAGATCAGACTGTGAAATGCGCAGAGCTAGTGGAGACTGAGTACATAACATTTCAGAGCATAGAGATGGGGGAGAGGAGGAGGAGCCAGCTACAGACTGCTGGTTGGGCAGCAGAGTGGGGGAACCAATAAGATGGAGAAAACCCAGGCAGGCGAAGGCTGTGTGGCAAGAAGGAGGATATACAGATGACCAGAGCATTGTTGGTGGGTTAGCGAAAGGAAGACGGAGTGGAGACTGCCTGGTTGGCAACGTAAGAGCAGGTTCATGAAGCTGGGGGATGAAGTGAGAATGGAAAGGTGGGATTGGGGAGCAGAGAGTTTTCCTGCAGAGGATAAGAGCACCAGGGTTAGGAAGTCTAATGGGGTTGGGAGGTGGAGGGAGAACCATATAGTGGGATTTTATAAAAAAAAAAAAAAGTTGTATCTGACTTTACAGTGAGTTCCTTCAGCAAAAGAGAAACTGTGTTACCTGTTATAACCTTCAAGTTTTTACTCTTTCCACTTCCAAATCATAGCCATTAGTCAAGAGTTTACGGTCCAATCTTGTTTCTTATATATCTTAATGCAAATACATTTGAAAAATATTTTTCCCATGTATGCTTTATCCACGGTTTGGTTTTGTCTGAAACATTTTAAAGCAAAAAACACCCACTACATATGTATGTACACGCGTGCACACACACACACACACACACACACACGTAATCCCATTTCTCCTCAAAAAAAATTTTTTTGTTCAAATTAAGGTTCAAACATGGTCTAATTGTATATTATTATATCTTTAAAGATATTTAGTTTTCATATGTCTATTGATTGGCTGATAAAACCAGTTTGGTTGTCATATAGAAATCTTATTTTCTGAATTAGTAGGTAAGAAATGTCTGTGAACTTCCCTATTTACTATTTTAAGTTCCCCCCGCTCCAATTTCCTAATAACTGGAATTGCATTTGAAGTCCTGACAATATATAGATTAAACATTTGTGGTCAGGGTGTTCATAGGTGGTGAATGTTCTCTGTGTTGTCTTATACTGGGGGCAGGCTGTCTATGTGCCCTAGTCTTAGTGATGTCAAGACTCCACCGTTTACGGGGGCTTCCTGAATCATGCATGAGAGGTGACTTGTGTTTAGTTTAGGATTTTTTTTTGATAGGAGAATAATACTGCATTTATCTAAAGATGGGGTCACCTATGAGAAAGGGACACTTAGTAGTGCGGAAGAAAAGGGGAGGACTTCATGAAACCATTTCCTTAAGTAGGCCGGAGTATAAGCATTACAGCTCAAATGGAAAGGTATCCTGGCAGCTGGCAGCCAAGGAATACCACAAAGTCACAACACACAACAAACCTCACACAAGAGATTCATTGGAAGGGTGAAAAACTAGGAGGGTGGCTGCCTCTGCTCAGGTGAGAAACAGCAGCAAATTGAACAGAATACAAAACTTACACAGAGTTTCTTGGGAAGGGGGTGGAACCTTCCACCTTGGAGCTTTCCAGGGAGGAGAGTGATGGGATTTCACATCCAGAGATTGGATTTACTCTATATGGTGTGGGCAGAGTCCAGAAGTTAGGGCAGTTAGAGTGATCTGTGGGTAGTGTAGGGGAAAAAGGGCCAGCCAAAGAAACATACGCTGATCTTGAGACTAGAGACAATTCACTGGCCCTGAAACCAGAGCCAAGAAACTCTGCCCTTGACCAACTCAGCACAGAAACCAGCCAATCCCTGAGCAGAAAAACCAACCAATCCCTGAACCCAAAACCAACCAATCCCTGAGCATGAAATCTAGCCAATCTCTGATGTTGTCCAAACTCAACTGAAATCTGGCCAATCCCTACCCTGAAAATCTTCACCCTGGAAAAACTCCACCCCTAAGAAGCCTTGTATAAGTCCTGTGCCTGTTCAATTGTTGACTGCCCTTTTCAATGCTGGCAGAGACAGCCACCCTCCTGGATTCTTCCCTCCCAATAAATCTCTTGAATGAGGTTTGGGTGAGACCTTTTTTTCCCTGAAGCTGAGCAGAGAAGTAACAATTTTCACCAGAGCCAGGAGCAGAGCAGATCTGTAAGTAACCCTTTTGGTGGGGAAACCTTCCCCTAGCGGAACAGAGTTATTACACTGGGGTACTCTGGAGCAGGGCTGTAAGCTGCTGTGCTAATAATCCAAGCTGCAATGCTCACAGGGGGAACCTGGTAGTTAGAGGTTCTCAGGGGAGGGGCCTGGCCACTCATGTGGCTTGAGGGGTTTAAATATAGAATCTAGTGGATAAGTCGTAGTCACTGTAGGTGTTGGACCCGGCCTGCTCATTTGAAATAACAAGAGG
>PVIU01003933.1:39740-135737 GCA_004026605.1 Ondatra zibethicus | reverse complement strand
AAGTGGGAGGGTGAAGATGGAGGAAAGGTGGACATTGGAGAAGGGAATAAGATATCTACATTAAGAGAATCATTTTAGGGTTGGCAAGATACTTGGCCCTGGGGATCCCAGGTGTCCACGGGCATGTCCCCAGCTAGGTATTCAGGCAGCAGAGGAGAGGGTGCCAGAACTAGCCTTGTACCATAGTCACATTGATGATCATCTTGATCACCATTATAGAAATTTCATCCGATGGATGGAGATAGAGACAGAGACCCACATTCACATCAGAGCAATGGATTGAGCTCCCAAGGTGCAGTTGAAGAGCAGAAGGTGGGAGAAGACGAGTAAGGAAGTTAGGACCGTGAGGGGCTGGTCCACCTACTGAGACAGTGTGCCTGAACTAATGGGAGCGCACCATTTCACCTGGACTGGGACTGAATGAGCATATGATCAAACCAGACTCTCTGAATGTGGCTGCGAAAGTTGGTGTATGGAGAACCCATCAACAATGACACCAGGACCTATCTCTTCTGCATGTATTATCTTTTTGGGAACCGAGTCTTTTTGAATGCACTCCTTCCTAGGCCAGAAGGGAGGGGGGTGGGCCTTGGACTTCCAACAGGGCAGGGCACCATGCCCTCTTTCAAGGAAGAAGGGGGAGGGAGGAGGGGTGAGGGGGTAGCGGGAGGGGACCGGGAGAAGGGGAAGAAAAGTAAAAATTTTATTTCTTTAATTATGTTTTTGAATGGAAAAAATAAAACAAAACAATGTATGAAAAAAAACTTGTTTGCATGGATACTCGGGGTGCTTAGCTATCCCAAAGCTGGGCACCCGCTTGCGCAAACGTAAATCGTGAATTAAATCTAGTGCTTTTGCATCTGACGGCCTGGTTATTGAGTCTGGGGGCTCCTCGGCGATAAGACCACTCTGAGGGTCTTTCAATCACATCACAAGTCAAGTGCAGAAGAGAGAAAATGAGTGCATATCTGCACACTTGAATCTACTTTCTATAATCTCCTTATGTATTCCAGGACACAAGCATGAGATGATAAGACCCACACTCGGATGGATCTTTCCATATCAACTAATGTTATCAAGATAGTCTCCCACAGACAAGAGCACAGGAAACTTGATCTAGGAAATCTCTCCTTGAGACTCCCTTCAGAGGATTTTAGACTGCACCACATTTACAATAAAAACCATCTCATCTCACTTATGAGGCACACAAACCATTTAGACATCTTCATAAACTATTTTCTTTTTGTCCACATTCAAAGACAAAGTAGATAACCACTAAATTTTTTCCTAGCTTGACCCTGAGTCAAACTGTCACATTTTTAATAGGGAGCTACCTTTGATGAAAACTGTTTTCCAGAGTAAAATGTATGCCTATAAATTCCTTCCAAACTGTAATTAGAGGTCATGGCATTTGTCAAAGTTCCAGCAGCACACATGGTCATTATGGCATGTACTTCTCATGTAGTTCCCTTCTCAGGATAGTGGAAATCTCATCTTTAAATATATATATAATGTTTTTGAGTTTTAACTATGCATTGTCAATTTCCTAATATAAAAATCTCACTGCATATATACTACTCATAGTATACAATAAGCCCTCAGCAAGGTTGTGTGCTTTTCAGTTCCTTCTTGATTTAACAGATCAGCCCTAACAAATTTCAAGACACATGTTAAAGAGATTCACAATATAGAAGAATTTTAGTTCTTCCTCAGTCACAGAGGAAAGATAAATATATTACTGACCCACAAATTGACACTGATAAAAATCAATGCTTTTCTCTATGTGTGCCATCCTTTCTATAACCTGTACTTTTGACTGTATGTATTTTCTGGTTTAGCATTTGATCAGGCACTTATTTTTCTTATTGCTGAGGTTTTTATTTTAACATACTTTTTTTACTCTTTGGGAATTTCACACAATGTGCCCTAATCCCACGCATTTCCCAGCACCTCCATATCTGCCCTTTACCCTACTATTGTGCCCTAATCCCACTCATTTTGCAGTACCTCCATATCTGCCCTTTACCCTTCTATTGTTCTCCCAATGGAGAACTTAAAAAGAAATAACAAAGTTAAAATAATAAAAAGAAAAGGAAATAAAAATATAAATACGAATATTATTTAAAAACAATAAAAGCATATAATAACCCACTTCACTCCTATTCTTCCATGTTTCCCACCTCTCCATTACCTCCCTTTTATCTTAGTGGCATTGGGAGATGCTGTATATCATCTTTTTTTTTTAATATTTATTTATTTATTATGTATACAATATTCTGTCTGTGTGTATGTCTGCAGGCCAGAAGAGGGCACCAGACCTCATTACAGATGGTTGTGAGCCACCATGTGGTTGCCGGGAATTGAACTCAGGACCTTTGGAAGAACAGGCAATGCTCTTAACCACTGAGTCATCTCTCCAGCCCCCTCATCTTTTTATTCAAATATTTACTTGCAAATGGTCATTGTGCAATGTGTTGTTAGGTTCAAGGCTGCTGGCTTTTGGTATACCATCAATACTAGAGCCTCAGAGAATCTCCTCTTGAATATCCTGCTGTTGCCCCTAGTTATGGAGAGTTTATGGTTCCTCAGGACCAGTCCCTTCATGTGCTCCAGGAGGTCACAGATGGAGAAGACATTGGGTGGTAGTCTGTCTGGGTTACTGGGACAATCCTCTTCAGGTGAGGGTCAACATCAGCAATTCTAGGCCCCTGGAAGAGTGAGGCCAGCTTTCCTAGGTGCAGGGTCCAGCTCTCCCATGCTAGGGTCATTGAGGTTTGCTATCCCAAGTCTGACAAAGGCTAGGGTCAACTCTCTGATGAAAGGAGTGGTTTCCCCAGGCATACATGGATCGAATCTACATGGGAAGTAGAAAAAGACAAGATCTCCTGAGTAAATTGGGAGCATGGGGAGCATGGGGAAGGGTTGAAGGGGAGAGAAGAGGAAGGGAAGGTAGCAGAGAAAAATGTAGAGCTCAATAAAATCAATAAAAAAAGAAGAGTGGGACCAGCTCAGCATGGCCCCTGTAAGTCAACACATGGTGTCTGTGGCACCCTTGGGAACGGAGGCAATGTACATCAACACAGACCCTAGCTGGACATCAACACAGATCCACATGAACACCAGAAGTGGCTTGGGCCCAGATATCACCATGGCCTCATCTGGTAGCATAAGCCTCCCAAATTGGGCTATGGATACTTGGACCCATTAGCATCCTTCACCTGGTCCTAATGGTTCAGGGTCTTATTACTGAGTTTTAGGAGGTGTTCTGTTGGCATATTTTTGTTGTTTATTTGTTTTTGTAGGAGTTCTTCATCAGAAACAATTTTTGAATTTTTTTTCACATTTGGTGGAATAATTGACGGTTTACACTTTATATCTAAAACATGGTCTATGAAACAAATGTTCATTACACTATATATAATTAAAATTCAGATGTTCAGGCTCAAGGGTTGGGTCAAGAATTAGGAGCACTTGCTTTAGAAACAAGGGGACCTGAGTTTCAGTCTCATGACCCACGTAATAAACTGTACATGGAAGTGTATAGCTGTAGCCCTAGCATTATTAGGTCAGAAACAGGATCAGTGGTATTTGTGGTCTGTCGAACTGTGATGTGGGATTCCCCTCTGTATGTTGTTAATACCATTGGTTAATAAAGAGTTTGTCGGGCTGGAGAGATGGTTCAGTGGTTAAGAGCACTGGCTGCTTTTCCAAAGGACCTGGGTTCAATTCCCAGCACCCACATGGCAGCTCACAGCTGTCTGTAGTTCCCGTTCTAGGGGATCTGACATCCTCATGCAGAGTATATATAGGCAAAACACAAGTGCACATTAAATAAATAAATAAACCTTTAAAAAAAAAGAAAAGCAGAATTAGACTTTAAAAAAAAGTAAAGAATTTGTCTTGGGCCTGGCAGGCCAGAATATAGGTAGGTGGGAAAAGTAAACTGAATGCTGGGGAAAAAAAGGCAGAATGAGGAGAAGTCATGTAGCCCAGCTGGAAACAGACATAAGAACTTTACCCTGTAAGCCACAGCCTCGTGGTGATATACAGATTAATAGAGATGGGTTAAATCGAGATGTAAAAACTAGCGAATAAGAAGGTAGAGCTAATAGGGCAAGCAGTGCTTCATACCAGTCATAGAGATGAAGAGTTTGGAGTTTGACTAGCTGTTTTTCAGTATTGCTTTGGTCCAATGTTTCCTCACTATGCTTCCTTCCCTATATTTTGTAATAGTAATGTATATCCTGTGCCATTATACATCGGAAGTATGTAATTTGTCTTTTGATCTTGATTTTAAAGTTAAGAAATTGACATGTATCTCAGAAGAAACTTTGGACTTTGAAACAAGTTTGAGACTATGATAGAATATGGGGATTTTGAAGTTAGACTGAAAGCATTTTGCATTAAGATATGGCTATAAGCCTTTGGGGATCAGGGAGTGAAATGTGATGGTTTAAAGGAAAATGCTCCCCAGGGAGAATATTACTATTAGAAGGTGTGGCCTTGTTGAAGTGGATGTAATCTTGTTGGAGTCAGTGTGTAAGCTTCCTTCAGCGTGGAAGCTGATGTCCTGCTGCCAGCACTCTCAGCTTCAGCACCATATTTGCCCAAACATCACCAGGCTCCCTGTCATGACTATAATGGACCGAACATCTGAAACTGCAAGCAAATAACCCCAATTAAATGTTTTCTTCATATGAGTTGCTGTGGTCATGGTTTCTGTTCACAACAATAAAAACCCTAAGATGACTTTCTTCATTCTGTTATAAAAATTTCAAAATCTCCTTCCACAGTGGGCTTTCATATGACCCAAATATGTGTTCCTGGGACAGGGTCACCAATATTTGGTTTCAGAATAAGATATTTCTTGGTTTCTTTTTTGAGCACAGAGTTGTAGTTTTCAATCAACAGTTAAATTTATATTTTTCACAATCCTGTGGATCTGAGATTATTATCCCCTCTCTGATGGGGAAACTGAGCCCTAGAGAGGGTCACAAGGTATTAGAATCCAGAGAAGTTCCTCCTTGTTGGAGTTTAGGATGGTCATTAGGACAGTGTCCTTGGACAAAGACAGGATCAGTCTCTCAAGAGTACAGAAATAGTTTTGAACAGGACATACACATGAATGAGGATACTCCATGGAGAGAAAGAGAGTTGACAGGCTGCCTTGTTTAGATAAAGGACATCAGGGAAATCTTCAGATTCTTTGGGGTGAAGCGAGGTTGGTCAAATGACAAATGTCCTGATGAAAGTACTTGCTGAAAATCAATCATACACTAGGAAAATTTTATAGATGAGAGTCTAGGAGAATAGATGTCATGGTTTGGAGCCTCAACCATCATATACCCCATGTTAACCCCAGTATAGATGTCATCTGAAAAACTTGTGCTGTTCAGGAAGAGCTAGTTTTAATTTTGAAATGAATCAAACATTAAAATTTGTTTTTAAGTGTAGAAATGGGCTGGTTGTATAGGTCATTGGGTTCAGGGTTTTTAAAGGGGTCACAAATTCAAATCTCTGGTCTCTACAACCAACAACACAAGCACTTTGTTAGCCAATACCTATAATGTTAACTCTTGGGATGCGGAAACAAGAGGACTAGAACCGTGACTTCTAACTTGCCCACATTTAATGAGACACTGGCCATTAAGAAAGCGGTATTTTTAGTTTTGAAATTACTCAAAGATTAAAATTTGGTTTTAGAAATAGAAACAGGCTGATCAGGTTGTGCATTGGTTTTAGTGATTGCCTCACTTGTAAGGTTAGGTTGGGTTCCTATGTTCAGTCCCAAGAACAACAACAAAAATAACAAACAAACAATCACTATAGTATCCCATGCCTGTAAGCCTAACACTAGTGAGGTGAAAACAAGAGAATCAGAAGTATGAGTTCTTACTAGTACAGGTTTCCTGAGACACTGGCAATAATATTTAGTTGTAAATTCCATTTGCCACAGCCTAGAATTGTCTAGGAAGAGCATTTCAGCTAAGGAATTCTATAGACAGAATTAATCTGTTGGCATGTCTGTGGAGGATTGCCTTGATTGTTAATTAAGTTGGTAAACTCCACTTTGAATGTGGGTGGCACCATTTTATTAGACACAGGACTCCACACTGTGTAAGAAGAGTAAAGAAAGCTAGGTGAGCATCAAACAGCAAACAACTACTATGGGTGTATTTGTCTCTCTCTGCTCTTGATTGTGGATGTGATATTTGAATTCCTAACTTGATTTTTCTTATGTAACCTGGGTAAACAAACCTTTTCTTCCCCTAAGCTTCTTTTGGTTAGGATATTTTATCATAGCAACAAAATTGAAAATGTAACATTGCCTGAAAAAAAAAAACAAAGAAGAGAAGAAATGGTCTTGAAGGGGCCTTAGGAAGAAGCAGATGCCTAAATTTACACAGTCAAGTTGAGATATAAATTCTATTGCCTCCTCTCTCTTCTTTAGCCTGAAAAAATTCTCAATAGCCATCCCAAGTTCCAGATTTTTCAAGAGTTTCTGTGTCTCTTACTGTCACTAAACTATGATTTCATGGCTCCCTCCAGCTACAAGGCTGTTTAATATCTGTGTTGATATACAAAGTGGTCTAAAATAGTGTGCCTTACAACATCCACTATAGAGGGTTCTTCCTTGGGATTCTGACATGAGAGTATACTCAAATAAAAAAATTTAGAATTTAATTACTGGACTGGCAGGCATTGAAGATCCCAGCACAGGTGGTGGTCATTGGCACCAGAGCTTATGGTAGAGGTGTGTAATTATTTACATTAAACTGATAGATAATAGTTATCCATAGAAAGGTAATTCTTTGGCATTAAGTATTGAAATTAACTGCCTCATACCTCCAGGAAACCAACTAAACCAGGAGCAAAAGGAATGAAAGGAATAATTTCTTTAGAGTAGCAACAAAGGCCACTAATAAAAATTTTAAATTGAAAGAATTTAATCTCTAGCTTGGGTCTTAAGAAGGCAAGTTAACCTTAAACCATGTTAAATGAATCTGTGAAATAATTAATACTTTTGTGAGATACTGGCCTTTTATTTCCCTGAATTCCTTCTCCCAGGGCACTTTCTATTACCTGAGCTGCAATGAAATTCAGTGAGATCATCTCACCTTTCTGAGACCTGACTCTGAAAGAACAACTTTTCTTTCTTCCTCTTTTGTTCAGAGGCTGGCTAGAGCCTAAGTAGCCTCTTCAACCTTCCTCTTCTCCCCTTCCTATACCCCCTGCCCCCAGAATCCCAATTTTGTCTGCTTCCAATTCCTAGGTGGATCTATATATGTTTTTCTTTGGGTTCACCTTATTACTTAGCTTCTCTAGCTTCTATAGTCCAGTGTCCTTTGTTTATGCTAGTCTCCACTTATGAGTGAGTACATACCATATTCACTTTTTTGGGTCTGGGTTATCTCACTCAGGATAGTGTTTTCTAATTCCATCCATTTATATAAAAATCCATAATATCATTGTTTTTTACCACTGACTAGTACTCTAATGTGTAAATGTGCCACACTCACACTTTCTTTATTCATTCTTCAGTTGAAGGGCATCTAGGCTTTTCCCAGGTTCTGGCCATTAAAAATAATGCTGTTATGACCATAGTTTAACAAATGTTTTTGTAGTATTATTGAGCATCTTTTGGGTATATTCCTAAGAGCGGTATTGCTGGATCCTGAGGTAGGTTGATTACAAATTTTCTGAGAAACTGCTACACTGATTTCCAAAGTGGTTGCACATGTTTGCATTCCCACCAGCAATGAATGAGTGTTCCCCTAACTCCACATCTTCTCCAGAATAAGCTATGATTGGTGTTTTTGATCTTAGCCATTCTGACAGGTGTAAGATGGTATCTAAGAGTTGTTTTGATTTGCATTTCCCTGATAGCTAAGGAAGATGAACATGTCCTTCAGTACCTTTTGGCCATTTTAAATTTTTCTGGGAACCAAATTTCTTTATAACAGCTCTCTATTCCACTGGCCTAAGTGAAATTTCTACACACGCCACCGAATTCATTTGGTGATTTTCCCTCATTCTGGTCAGCTTAATCGTTTTTCTGAACCTGAGGAATTGACTGGTAAGCTCGCAGAAATCTTCTGGTGTTCCTAGAAATGCAGGGACAGCCTCCAACCATGGTCTTTATGGCTACAATGCACCCTTCTCTGACATTCATCTCTGGATTGTTTCCCATAGCTAAAATTGTGTTTGGGTAACCTGGGGTAAGTACTCCCATGACTGGGGGCCCAAGGTCCCTCAGATTTTTCTTTCTTCTTTTTCTTTTCTTTTTCCCCGCCATGTTGTTTTTGGTTTGGTTTGTTTTTTAAATGCACTCAGAGTGACCTTTGGCCTCTCTGGATTCCCAGTCATCCCAACTTTAGTCATTCAGGCTTTAGCACCCTGCCTACAGGCAGAGGACGCTCTCCTACAAGCCCTGCGATGTTTGCCACTGATTCGCACCTCACCTATAGAGGAGAGATATCTTCCTATAGACCTTGTGGTGTCACTGTTTTCATGATTTCAGCTATGGGTAGCATGCCATCCATGTCCATCAATCCATCCTCCCCTTGGTATGGATGCCTTTTAGAGGCTCTAAAACCCCAGGCCTTAATGCCCTACTTCTTCAGCTCTTACCCTCACTACCCCCATGTCCCACCAGCTCCACTTTTACAGGGGCTTTCTAACTACTGTCAGTGTACATGCGAATGAAAGGAGTTTCCTCAAACTCTCCCTGCCACCACTACTGCTGCCAACAAGATTTGTCAGATCCATGAGGTGGCTGTTTTCAATTTCAGCCTTTTGCTCCCTGCTGTGGCTTGTGGTATGGCAGCTCAAAAGCAATGTGGGCCTCCAGGTCTCTCTTATTATTAAGATTAAAATTCCTACAGCTCAAAAATTGTGGTTTTTCCATACAACATGTGACTCTTGCCAATTTTGATTGAGGTCAGGTGACCTTGCCACCATCTTGGCTGAAGTCATGTGATTTCACTGCCATCTTGGCTGAGAGCCAGGCCAAGTGACCAAGTCCTGCCATATTTACTGAGGTATACCCTGCCTTGACCCCCAGTTTACTACTTATGTTTTTGTCTCTAAATTCCTCTTGGTGACTCTGATGCATGTATGCTTTGTGCAGTGGCATGCCTTTGGTAGGGCCCACCAAGAGCATCCAGTTCACCTAATTTCTGTTCACTCCGTTTTGTGTGTGTGTCCATACGTGTAATTTAAATGCACCTATATTTACTGTTAAATGTTATAATTGTCTATTCATTGTATCTCATTCCAGACTACAAAGCAATAAGTTTCATGTTTTGAATTGGTATGTACTTTTAAGTATCTTACAACAATACTTTATGTTTAATCCAACCTTAAAATATATTAAGCTGTTATCTACTATTGTCAGTTCTGCCATTAACCTTCTATTGCAAGCAGTTTTTTCTTCTTTCTGTCTTTATACGAGTGTAAATCTTACCTATTAAGTTAAGAGCCAGTACAGTTAAGCTAAGACCCAGCTCTCCAGGCAGATTCTATACTGTAGTTATACCCGATAAACAGCCCTCAACTGCTCAGAGATCTGGGGAATATGGCATTTAAATATTTAATTATTAAAAACTTTCCAAAACAAAAAGAGACAGGTTGGCTCCTAGCAGCAATACTCTATATCCTCCAAAGAAGACAGAAGACAAATGGGCACAGAACAATGTCCATCCACAATTCACTTCAACTGCCCAGCGCTGACCACTGGGAAAAACTGCCTTTCATCTAAACTGAAGATCTCTAGATGTGGATAATATCATTGGAATTGACAGCTTAGCTGCTCAGGTCAAGGTAGGCTTGTCTTCCTACAGATTTCTTAGCCCACAGGATCTCCTGGAGCCTAGCAGGCCCTGCACTAAACAGCAAAAGGCAAGTACAACCTTCCATGACTATGGAGGACCTGAGAAGTATCTTTAGGTGCCAACCAAGTAAGTTCTCTGTCGTTTTTTAAATCAATAACTCAAGTAAAATTTTATCCTTGTCAAAGATTTCTGATGCAGTTTGACAGATGAGAGGTTTTGTCATTTTAAAAGGACAACCTCACCAAAATAATTTCAGTAAAATACAAATACAAATATAAGACCTGCAAGTTATAAAGGTGTGAGGACAAATACAAGTTATCAAATTTCTCTCTCACACTGTCTTCCATAGTCTTAAAATAATTTTATTGTGCAAAAATACCTGTCACAGTCATTCTGACATAAATATGCTACTGTTTATATAATGTATATGTCTAAAACTTCTGTTTTCACAGACCCAAAACATTCTTGTGAGTTCCAGAGGGCCGAATTGAAGGGTCTACCTTAAACAAGTCAGATATGCCACCCCCAATTCCCTGGTCCTATTTTTTTTCCTAAACTTAACTTTGTCCTCTGTTCTCCCAATGCCTTAAACAGGTGTAAGAGACACCAGACATTTCCATACCACAAGCGCCGGACTGGAGCAAAGAGACCAGCTATGTCAAGATGTGACCAGCACCCAGCCTTCTCAGGTTTCCCCCAAAGATGATGCCCACAAATAAGCAGGAAGCAGTCTTGAGAATCTGGTGCCCAATTCCTTTAACCTGTGGTGCCTAACCTCCCACCTTTTTATTATAGAAAAGAGATGGGAATGTAATGGTCTGTTCTGTCCCTTTAGGAGACAAGACAAGCCCACTCCCTCCCCATCCACCGAGGCAAGCTGATCTTTAGCTTTCTGCCCGGGTCTCTTCTTTTCTGTCTTTCTCTCTTGAAGAGGCAGCTTCTGACTCTCCCTTCTTCCCATCCCCCTCCTGTTTTTTTCTCTCTCTCTCTCTCTGTCTGTCTCTGCCTTTCTCTCTACTCTTGTCCCTTTTCCCCTTTCCCCTCCATAACCCACTAAATAAATATCCAACCTCACTCTGTATGGTGTGCCTATCCATTTGTCTCTCACCTGCCATGTGAGAGGTCTCAGAACTTCAGAGACCTTTGGCATGCCTATCTGTCTGTTCTTGTGGGACTGGCTGCCCCATCAAGGTCTCTCACCCACCATGCATTCCCTGCCAGGGACTCACTGCCCCTCATGGCCCACTGCAGCCACTTGGGGAAATGTGCCATCCTTGCCTGGAACTGGCTGCTTTTGGAACCCATTGCTCTCTGCCTGCCGCCACTTCATGTGACCTGCAGCATGGTTTCATGGCCCACTGCCTGCTGCAGCCACCTGGGGATTGGAAGCATTGTACTTAAACCATAACAGAGACATTACCAAACACGGTGTCAATACCTTGCTCCCTCTGCTGCACACTGACCACCACATATGGGTTTTAATAACTTGTGGTTGTCCACCATGCTTCACCTGGCAGGTGAGTACCATGTCTTTCTTATGGGCAGTTGTGTTCACTAAGAGTCATCTGGTCCAGCTGTAGGTTCAACCTTTGCTTACTGGGAGTGTAGAAGGCTCTTCTGTCTGGGACATATTTCAGGTCAACCAAAGGCTTAAAGTATAGAAATTTTTCCCAAGGCAAGTGACATTTATCAGATTCTATACTATTGTTTACTGCTCAGTGGTGGGTAGAACTTAAACAGCACCAGCAGAAGCTGAGCCACACAGAACCTAGGCACAGGCATACCCCAGAGAAAAGTCTGCAGTGCTGATGACTCACCCATTTTTCAAATGTATCATGAGAACAGAAAGTGTTTGTTATAGAGTAGAGCCATAACTAAGATCATGTTGTAACTGTTATGGTTTAAGTAAAGCTTCCCCATGGCAGCAGTGGGCAGCAGGTCCCAACACCATGGCAGGCCATGAAGGCAGCTAGTCCCAGGCAGGGAGCCCCTGTGTGGCCCACAAGCCATGAGGCCCAGCAGATCCCAGGCAGAGCCTTGTGAGTGGCAGCAACAGGCAGCAGACCATGAGAAGCATCAGGTCCTAGGCAGGGAGCCACATGGTGGGTGAGAGACCAAGACAGATAGGCACACAATGCAGAGTGAGGTTGGATATTTATTTAGTGGGCTATGGAGAGGAAGGAAAAAGGGGAGAAGGGGAAGAGCAGAGAGAGGGAGGGAGGGAGAAAGAGAGGTGGTATGATCCATCTCACTGATGCTGTGGGAACAGACATCATCAGTGCCCAGAATTACCTGGGCTATGCTGAAGATACTGTAGGAGTTGTGTTGTGAAATATTTGATTATACCATGTAAAGATATGTCCCTGTGATTGGTTTAATAAAAAGCTAAACAGGCAATAGCTATGCAGTGGATATAAGCAGGATTTCTGGAGAGAGAGCACTCTGGGAAGAAGAAAGGGGGAATTGTTAGCCAGAGGCAGGGGAAGCATGACATGCAAGAGAGGTAAAAGCCATGAGCTGTGGAGCAGCACATAGATGAATAGAAATGGGTTAGTTTAAGTTATAACATCTTGTTAGAAACAAGTCTAAGCTAAGGCCAAGGTTTCAAAGAAAAAAGGTCTCCATGTCATGATTTGGGAACCCATTGATGGCACAAAAAAAAGCATGATGCAGAATTGCATCTCTGTTTTTGAACCATGTCAGAGTGATGTTTAATGGGGAGAAGCCATGGTACCTGCATGTATAGCTCAATGTCTTCTCTGGTGCAGCTCTGGCTGGAGGGCCTGAGGTTACATGAGGAAACAATTTAGCTACAAAGGAGCATGTAGACAAGGTTGTTATTGTGCTGGCCACCATAATGTTGTAAAAATATTCCTAGATATTTTCACAATCATTTTTGTTTATTGTGGTGCTGGCAACCAATAAGAGCTTCAGCCACAATGAGCACCTGCTCTACTCCAATGCCATAGCTGCGTCCCAGCCACAGGCATTAACTACTCATCCTCCTCAATTTTTCCCAAGGGTTTGTTCTGGTCCTTCTGTTGTATCCCACGTTTGTATGTCTGCACAGTTTAGCACAGATAGCCAGGAGGAAATTGGGAAGGACAGACCAGGTACAATTCTAGGTCTGGGCAAAGTAAGTCAATTACCAATATATTTCGTATTTTATGTTATCTATTCCTGCTGCCCTCCTTAGGAAACACAATCTAAGCTAAATATTTTCATATTTACATTTATCATAACCCCCAAAATAAAAAACATCAGTGAAGTGCCATGAAACTGGAACCATTTCTGCTTCCTCCAGTTTTTCTTTCTTTCTTTTTTCTTTCCTTCCTTCCTTCATTCTTTCTCCTTCCTCCTTTCTTCCTTCCTTTCTTCCTCCCTCCCTCCCTCTCTCTCTTCCTTTCTTCCCCCCAAATCTGGTTTTCAGTTGGAATTAGTTTGAGGTTTGAGGATGAAAACAATTCTACTTTGAAGCAAGAGGTGATCCATTTCCTAATTTTTAATCACAAGATACAAAGTCACAAGCCTGTTTAACTGTCAGAAGCACTCGTTGGTCCTGAAATCACACATGTGGATGGACAATAAGAGGAACACAGTGATTCTTGTGTTCTCTTGAGGTTGTTATACTTCAGCTATCTTATAGGCAAAATTAGTAATTATCATACATATTTGTAGTTGTACACATGTTCTTTTTCAAACACTTGGGCATTTAAAGAAGCTTTACTTGAAGAAAAATTATCTGAACCTAAGCACACCTGATGTCCCTACAAGTTTGAGAGACTATAGCCAGTCACAATTTATCAGGAGTTTCTGGCCATCTTGGCCAGAGATTCCAATAACCAAACCTTTGGTTGGATTAAGATCAGAGTGCATATGGATGGACAAGTTATACAAACTAAGGGATGAAACTCATATCACCCATGAAGGGGATTAATTTAAATTTTTATATTTATCTAATGAGCATCTATGTCCCCTTACATAAATACTAGATAAAACATTACCCTAGAAAGATGGGAATGAAGGTAGAGTCCAGTGCCTAAGTAGGTGCTTACAAATCCTACATATGGCTGTCCTTGTTATAAATTGAAAATTACATTTGCCTAATTAGGGCTCCTATTGCTGTGAAGAGACACTATGACCATGGCAACTCTTATAAAGGAAAACTTTTAATTAGGTGGCTTGCAGTTAAGAGGCTCAGGTCATTATCCTCATAGTGAGGCATTGCAGTGTGCAGACAGACAGTGTGCTGAAGAAGGACCAGAGAATTCTCCATCTTTGGTTCACAGACAACAGAAAATGAACTGAGACACTGGACATGGCTTGAGCATGTATGAGGTCTCAAAGTCCATCTCCACAATACCAAACTTCTCCAACAGGGATACACCTCCTGCAGTGGAGCCACATCTCCTAATAATGCCACTCCTTATGAGTTTATGGGGGCCATTAACTTCAGACCAACACATTCCTCTCCCTGGCTCCCATAAGTTTTTAACAACATCATAATGTGAAGTGCCTTCAGTCCAAATTCAAAAATCCCGATAGGCTATTACAGTATCAACAATGTTTAAAAGTTCAAAGTCCCTTAGATTCATATAATCTCTTAACAGTAATCCCCTATAAAGTAAAAATAAAAAACAAATCACTTACTTCCAGGATGTAATGGCATAAAATATACATTAAAATTCCAAAACATAGAGAAGGAAGCATAGTGAGGAAATAGCGGACCAAAACAAGACTGAAATCCATCTGGGCAAACTTCAAATTCTGTACTCCATGTGTGATGTCAAAACACTCTTCAGATCTCCAAATCCTTTCATCTTTATTGGCTGTAGCATACTTTTTTATTTTGGGTTGGTTTCACTCCCTGTTAGGAACTTTCCTTGGCACACATCCTATGACTCCACCATATTAAACAAGGCAATCCAGACTTCCCATCCAGAGGTTCATAGAGTGTTCTTTCTAGGCTTCCATTCGGGGACACCCTTTGCACATGCCTGACCTCAGCTGCTTTCCTTAGACGTGGAGGAATATTCCATAACTCCTTTCTTCTATTGTTGACTCTAAAGCCAGAACCACATGACCTAAGTTGCTAAGGTCTGCTGCTTACTAAAGCTGGAACTTGACCCCCTCACTCACTTACATCTTCTCCAGCTTTCTGTTTTCAAAGATTTTCTTCACTACATAAGAATGTCCTGAAACTGGATCTATAGAACAGTCTGGTCTCAAACTCATAGACTTGCCTGCCTCTGCCTTCCCAGCACCTAGATTAAAGGCATGCAACAATACACCTGGCTCTAAGCTTCTCTTTAATTCCATTTCACAAGTTGGAAACTTAGCTAGGTGGGATCTTGTCCTGCAGTCATCACTCTGTTTATTCTATTTCTTAACTTGTT
Source organism: Ondatra zibethicus (assembly GCA_004026605.1). Taxonomy (NCBI): domain Eukaryota; kingdom Metazoa; phylum Chordata; class Mammalia; order Rodentia; family Cricetidae; genus Ondatra; species Ondatra zibethicus. Next base: position 120,508 of record PVIU01003933.1, on the reverse strand, counting down.
TATCTACTTGAACACAGGACTTAGCTTCATTTCACTTCTGGTCCTCCTTTTCTCTTCAAAGATTAAATTTTGATCAGCTTGCTCCTTTTTGTTATAAATCTTCACTGTTATTAGAGTTAACACTAATAACCATATCAGAGTCTATACTAGGATATTTTGAGATTTATTTTGCCAATGGCATTATTCCAAACTTTGTACTTTCGCTTCAGGCAACCTTTTTGTGCAAAGACAAAAAGCAGCCACATTCTTCACCACAATATCACAAGAAAGATTTCTGGGTTGTATATTAATATTCTTCTCCTCTGAAAGCTCTTTAGTCAGGTCCCCATAGTTCATCAATTCACACTCAGCACTGTAGTGGGAGGCTGCTTATTGATTCCTGGCCGCCCGGCTAGCTTAGACCCAAAATAACTACACAGAAACTATATTAATTAAGTCACTGCTTGACCCATTAGCTCTAACTTCTTATTGGCTAACTCTTACATATTAATTTAACCCATTTCTAGTAATCTGTGTATCACAACAAGGTCATGGCCTAGCAGTAAATTTCAACATGCTTGTCTTCGACAGCTCCATGACTTCTCTCTCACTCCACCCTTCTTCCTCCCAGCATTCAGCTTGGTTTTCCCTGCCTACCTAACTTCTGCCCTGCTATAAGTCCAAAGCAGTTTCTTTATTTATTAACAGTATTCACAGCATACAGATGGAAATCCCACATCACAGCACCACTGTCTTGGATGTTCCTACTACTATGGCCCATTAAGCAGTACTTAAAGAGTTCAACTGCTTTTCTAATCCAGTCCCAAGTTCCATATTCCTTCAAACAAAAGCATGGTTATGCCTATCATAGCAAAACTCAAGCATCATGCTTGCAAGTGGAGATGATGTCTCATATTTGGACCATGAGAAGTTGTCCTGAAATGAAACATGGGTTCCAGGCCAGGTCATAGTACTACCTGGCTAAGTAATCATGAATAGGGCACTGGAAAACAGGGATCAAGCTGTTCTTTACATTGTAAAATTCCCAGAATCAAGACCTAGATATAAGGCATCAGGCACCTGTTAGGAAATTCAAAGTGAGTGCCTGTTGCCTCAGGTGGTGATTGGAGGTTGTCTACATGGAAACTCTTTCCAGTGCATGAGCTTATATGTCCTGGAGAACCTTCAGCGCCTTTAAGAGTGTGTCCCTGATATTAAATGTTTTTAGTCAGTGCCAAAGTAAATCCTAGCTTGGCACAAACATTTAAACTAGGGCTGAGAGATTCCACCATAAATATGACTATATCTTGAAGGTTCTCAGGGTTATGTGGATGAAGAGGAAATAGGAAAAGCACACCCCGCCACAGCCTTGTCACTTTCTGCCATGATATGCTTTTCCACTTGGGAGGGAGCAGACACATGTTTTTGGGAAAGTGCTCCTGCTTACCTGTTTCCTGCCATTTCTGTTAACATCTACAGTGGAGCCAGGCATAACTAGGTCCTAGGATATTGGGGAAGAAAGAGAAGACATCATCCAGTGAGGAAGTACACTCTGGAGGTAGTAGGCCATGTCTGACCCTGTCATGGGCAAGGTAGTCAGTTCTCAGGGATATTTATGCAGTCACTAGGCTGTGATAGGTAGAGAAAGGTAACACTGTTGGGCAGGCAGACAAGTGTATGGATTTATCTCAGGCATATCTGGCAAATAGCATGTCTGAAGATCAGCTTCCTTGGCCCAGAGTTCAGGTAAAGTCACTCTATGAACATGAAGGTCACTTACAGCCTTGCTATTTCCTTCTTGCTCACAGAATCTTGAACATATTTTGACTTGTTGGAGATATCAGGGATGAGTACTTACCAAGTACCATGTAATACTTTACCAAGCACATACAACTTGGTGCCTCCCTCAGACTGAATCTCCTTGTCAGAGTCTAATTTTTAGAACTTCACACAGTAGTAGTGACATTACTGATATGGATGGAAAAGTCTAGGTTGTTTCTCTTTGTAGTATCTGTAAGATTTGTGATTCTGGGAAACAGGTCTCCTGTGAAATCATGTATTAGGTGATGATTTTACTCTATGCCCCTTATGGGCCCCAAAAGGAGCAGAGAGGTCACAGTGCAGTTCAGAATGACTGAGTCACCAACTGCAACAGAAATAGATTTCTAAGGCTGAATCACCTTTAGTTCCCATGTAGCTGCTCCTGCAGGAAACATCAGTTAGTGCTCATCATAACAGGAACACACAGACTCCTCTAGTTTGTCATCAAATACTGCTACTTACTAGAGCTCGGCATGAGGTGATCACAGTTCCCTACAGTTGGGCCTCTTAACACAAGGATGTAGCACAGATGAGAGAACTGAATTACATTGAAAACCTTCCTGGATTCTGATTGAAGCCACTATCTCTTCATAATTCTCATGCTTCATTCAATATCTGCCTGATTTTCATCTTCTATGCAACTGACCTGTGGCACTTTTTACATAATAATATAATGTTATTATATACTCTTTTAGACCAATGAGATGTGAATGCAAGTGCTAGGTATAGTTAGTGAGATGTATATATGATTACAAGGCTCTCAAGATGGGGATTGCTTTATTAGGTAGAGTGATATTGCCATAGATAGCTTCTAATATGCACCCAATTGAAGAAATAAAACTGGTTTGTTACAAGTTTTTTTTAAATAATAGATTATAATCACATTGATTCATTAATTATGTTATTAGTTAATTATTTATGTGTATAGTTGTTTTGCCTGAATGTAAATCTGTTCACCAAATGCATGCCTAAAGTCTAAGGAAGCAAAAAGAAGATGTCAGATTTCCTGAAACTGTAGTTACAGATAGTTGTGCTGGTATTGATCCTAGTTGCTCTAGAAGAGAAGGAAATTCTCTTAATCCTTTAATCATCTCTCTAACCCAGAATTATATTAATTTTAAGGATGGTGTAACAGATTACTATAAAGTTAATGGTTTGACACAACAGAAACCTTTATTTCATGCTTTGGAAGTCAGAATTTCAAATTTGGTAAGACAAAGTAACTAACATGGTATCACAGAGCTCCAATCTCCAGAAAGCCTTGCTTGTTTACATGAACGCTTCTGTAGTAGCCTGAGGGTACTCCCCTTGTATCTGCATCACAGCAGCCTGTTTTCTCAAAATTCTGGCACTTCTGACTCCTTCTTGCCTTGACTTTTGTGGTCTGGTAGGACTGCAGTGTACTGCACTCACTGTACTTCTGAACTGGGCCGAGATTGTAAAACATTCATTTGATATGAAAAGAGAAAAAGGAAAGTATGGAAAAACACTAAAGAAAGTTTGGAGTCTGAATAGCAAAATAAGTACTCCAAAGAGGAAGAAAGTGTGAGAAGGAACCAAATGACACTGAGGAGCTGAGAAGGACATAACTTATTACTTCAAAAGGACAGCATCCACAAAGTATATTATCAGTTTATAAAAAAATTACAAACATGAAAATTGATGTAGTAACATTATTTAGTCATCAGTGCAGAGGTATGAGATAAATAAAGGGAAGAAATTAAAGAATTTGAAGTATAGGGAAAAGGTTATTCAAAAATATTATCTAACATCACTCTGGTTGGATAAAATATAGAAGTATAAATTTAACTGAAGATGGATATTAATAAAAATCCCACACTAGCTCAGAATTGAATATAATAAAGGGTTATTTATTTGGTGGTAGACTTACAGATTACAGTCCTCTTCATGAACAGGGAAGAAGAATGGTATCCAGAAGCCTGAGGAGAGAGTTAGCATGTATTTTACATCAGCATTTATAGTAAAAACGGCTACACTCAAGTGGGCTGGTATCTCAAAGGCTACTGGCTGAAGGAATCCTACAACATTCATCATGATGAACTAATTCAATGTGAGATCAACTCAGAGAGGTCCACACAAGCAGACAGTAGGATCCAAATGACCAAAGTGAAGTAGTCAGAGAACAACCTAGAGTATGACTCATTTCATACAGCTAGAGGATGTGAACCCAGCTCATATTAGAAATGTCAATATCTAGGATGCAGTGAGATTGTGTAGTCACAGTGCTAAAATGAAAAATGCATCCAGAATTTAAATAAAACCAGGATCCTACAGATGAAAACTTTATGGGATCAACACAAAGTAGAGATATAGGAGAAAAGTAGGCAGAGCAAAGGAGATACCATGTAGCTGCTGAAGGAGACAGACACCCGGAATCTTTCTGGTAAACTACGAGCCTCATGGTAAAATACAAAACAATAGGAATAGTTAATTTAAGATGTAAGAGTTATTTAATAAAAAGCCTAAGCTAATAGGCCAAGCAGTGTTTTAATTTATACAGTTTCTTGTGATTATTTTGGGTCTAGGCAGCTGTAAAATAAACAAACAGTATCTGCCTATAAAGCAAGACTAATAAAAAATCAGAGAAAGAAATTGGGGTTCAACCTGAAGATCTGAAAAGCAAAACAACCAGCCACTGTCTCCTACCTTGAGCTCAGTCTAAAATAGTGATTCTGTATCCCAGAATCTAAAAATGGTGTCTGAGAGCTGTTTCCTCCCATTTTATAATCCTTTCTGGGGTTGGGATTAAAGATGTGCACCATTTTCATTAAAGGAATGCATCACCCAGTTGGCAACTAGAATGACTACTGGGATTAAAGGTGTGTGTCATTATGGCTACTGAAATTAAACATGTATGTTACGATAATCTGGTCTGTAAGGCTGATCAGTGAGATTGTTTTACTTTCCGATCTTCAGGCAGTCTTTAATTGTTAAAATATAGTTAAAATGCCACTACATGCCTACAAAATAACACTCAATATGGGTCTGCTACATACACAAAAAAACCTGAAAGAGCTTGGAAAGAAATTCTAGACACAAAAGAACAGAGTTTAGCACAGCTTCTTGTTAACCACATTTTTTTTTTTAATGTTTGGGCTCTGTTTGCTGGCCACAACTCTATTAAGAGTGGACTTCCTAACTCATCATTGGCAGTGAAGGCTGTGAGACTTCATTATGGGAGGGCTTTCTGGTTCATTCTAGCTGTAGGAGCAGCTCTGGCTCTTTCAGGAGACCAAGACTTAAATGGGTTCTATGAGCAGTGTGTTACGAATGACATAGACCTACTGTGACCCTGAAGTTGGGGCAGAGTGCATGGCTCTCAGAGTCAGTAAAAATGCCTCTGCTGTGTTTACTGGACAGAGTCAACAGGCAGGGCCATGAAGTTAATCCTAGCCATGCCCATTTAGCATTTAAAAAAAGCATTTCTGATCATAAAATAATTATAGATACCCATGCAATAAAGGCAAATTCAGATAACAACACCTCCAAATGAGTCACAGTGTTGGATAAATACACATAGGCTTAAAGGAGTAAAAATAATAAAATAAATATTAAACTTGTAGAAAATTAATTAAAGTAAAAAATAAGCCACATAAAGATAGGATATACACAATCTGGATTATGTATATTATTGTGTTTTGTTTAATTATTTTTGACTGTGAATGAGATAAGTATGGAGAGATGTTTGATTCTGGGGGATACTAAGCTAAACAACATACATACTTGCAAGGTATCTTGACTCCAAAATTTGGGCCTAAGGATATATTGCTTTGGAAAAGAGGTGTGTATTCACAGAGGATGAGAACGTGTGAATTCCTTCCAGACTAATGTGATGTGGTTTGATGAACCAAGATCCCCCAATAGGTCTCCATGAACTTCCCAAAATACTTTACGCAACAAAAAGCAGGAAGCAGTTTGGAGAGAACTATGCCCAAATTCTCAAATATTGTTTATAAATGTTTGTTTTCTTTTAAAGGGGGATATGGTATAGAGATAAATACTTTATATTTGTATGGATCTTGGTCTACTAATACAAATTTAAGGTTAATTTTTTATGTGTATTTCTGCTCTTATTTAAGGTATTCTGTTTGTGCAGTTACTTAAAATATAATGTATAGTTAATAAATAAAGATTAATAGATAGTCATCTGTAATATTAAAACTTTTAATTATGTTAGGCTTTTTAGACATACAGAGAGTATTTGACTTAGACTCCAAAGAATTACAAAATACGGCATTTAAAATGCTTTGAAAACTTAGACTTTTCTCGACAGTAAGACATGTTTGCTTCTGGCAGGATTATGGGCATCAAATACGCTCCTGATCGAGGTTGTTAGTAATTTGGGCAAGAAACTGCTCTTTCCTGGTGTGCTTACTGTATGAATTGGACATGCAGGGCCCACAGAAAGGTGACTGCAAAAGTTGCCTAAAGAAGGTGAGAAAGTCCTCCAGGGTTCCACTTCATGAAAGAGTCTGCCAGCCATTTTGAAGGATACACAAAGAAGTGACTGACAAACTGCCAATAGAGGCAATGCAGTCTTTGAAATTTCTTGCTTCATGGAAAAGTCTGCAAGATGCTATGGGCCTGTAAGCTAAAGACAAATGTCCCAATGTTACAGAAAAAGTTTGAGTGATTATTCAGGCAGTGAGATATCTCTGTCAATTCTAGAGTTTTAGAAGTTGTTCACAATGCACTTCCTGAGTACTTACATAATATTATATCATTCTTGGGTCTTTTTAAAAAATTTTCCACACCAACTTGTCTTAGGAGAAAAAAATAAACATAAACATATTCTACATTTACATAAAGCCTTTACCTTAGAAATTATGCACAAAAGAAAGAATACAAGTGAAGGTGAGGTAAAAGAACAAGTATGCATATTTGTGAGGGAAGGAAAGCAAAAGTATTTAGTTGTGAAAAGAGAATATATGAATTTATCTTTCTAGGTTTGAGTTAACTCACTCAGGATGATTATTTCAAATTTCATTTATCCTCAAATTTCATCTTTCTTAGCAACTAAATCATATTTCATTATGTCAGTGTACCACAGATTTTGTTATCCATTCATCAGCTGGTGACATACAGGCTGTTTGCTTGATGGCTATTATGAAGAGGGCAACAATAAGCATGGATGAGCAAGGATCCCTATGACAGGACAGAGAATCCTTTGAGTATATGCCCTAGAGTGGTACAGATGGATATTGTGGTAGAACTATTTCTAACTTTTGTTTTTACTTTAAAAAATACAAATCCAATTTCCCACTTCCTCTCCTCCTCCTCCTCCCCTCCCACTCCCTCCACATACCCTCCCCCACCCCTCCAATCTTAAGAGAGGGCAAGGCACCCTGCCCTGTGGAAAGTCCAAGGCCGTCCCCACAACACCTAGGTTGAGCAAGGTATACATCCAAAGAGAATAGGACCCCCAAAAGCCAGTTCATGCAGCAGAGAGAAATCCCAGTGACATTGTCATTGGCCATACAGTCTGCCCCAACTGTCAACCACATTCAGAGGGACTAGTTTGATCACATCGCTGTTCATTCCCAGTCCAGTTGGAGTTGGTGAGCTCCCATTAGCTCAGGCATATTGTCTAAGTGGGTGAACCTCTCATGGTCTTGACCTCCTTGCTCATAATCTCACTTCTTCCACTCTTCAACTGGACAATTTAGGCACCCTCTACTCTATTGCTTAGGGTTTTATCTGGGGTCATCCTTGTGGATTCCTGGAAATTTTTTTAGAGCCAGTTTTCTCGCTAACCCCAAAAAGGCTCCCTCAATCAAGATATATCTTTCCTTGCTTTCACATCTGTTCTTCCTCCAGCTCATCTATCCCATTTCCTCAAGTTCTTACCAACCCTCCACTTCCTCTTCTCCCATGCCCTCTACCCCAACCCCATGCTCCCAAATTTTGTCATGCAATCTTGTCTGCTTCCAATTTCCAGGTAGATCTATATATGTTTTTCTTTGGGTTCACCTTATTACTTAGCTTCTCTAGGATCAAGAACTAGAGGCTCAATGTCCTTTGTTTATGGCTAGAATCCACTTATGAGTGAGTACATACCATATTGATTTTGGGGGGGAGGTTTGGATTACCCCACTCAGGATAGTGTTTTCTAATTCGATCCATTTACATGAAAAATTCAAGATGTCATTTTTTTTAACCTCTGAGTAGTACTCTAATGTGTACTTTATCCATTCTTCCATTGAGGGGCATCTAGGTTGTTTCTAGGTTCTGGTTATTACAAATAATGCTTCTATGAACCTACTTGAACAAATGCTTTTGTAGTATGATTGAGCATCTTTTGGGTATATGCCCAAAATTGATATTGCTGGATCCTGGGGTAGGTTGATTTCCAACTTTCTGAGAAACTACCACACTGATTTCCAAAGTAGTTGCACAAGTTTGCATTCCCACCAGCAATGGATGAGTATTCCCCTTGCTCCATATCCTCTCCAGGATAAGCTATCATTGGTGTTTTTTATTTTAGCCATTCTGACAGGTGTAAGATGATATCTCAAAGTTGTTTTGATTTGCATTTACCTGATAGTTAAGAAAATTGAACATGGCCTTAAGTACTTTTTGACCATTTGAAATTCTTATGTGGAGAAGTCTCTATTTAGTTCAGTACACCATTTTTTAAAAATTGGGTTATTTAGATTTTGAATGTCTAATTTCTTGAGTTCTTTATATAATTTGGGGATCAGTCCTTTGTCTGATGTGGGGTTGGTGAAGATCTTCTCCCATTCAGTAGGTTGCCTTTTTGTCTTAATGACTGTGTCCTTTGCTTTACAGAAGCTTCTCAATTTCAGGAGGTGACACTTATTCATTGTTGCTATTATTGTCTGTGCTACTGGTGTTTTACAAAGGAAGTAGTTTGCAGTGCCCATGCATTGGAGGCTATTTCTCAATTTCTCGTCTATCAGATTCAGTGTGGTCGGGTTTATATTAAGGTCTTTAATCCATTTGGATGTGAGTTTTGTGCATAGTGACAGATGTGGATTTATTTTCATTCTTCTACAGGTTGACATCAAGTTATGCCAACACCATTTGTTGAAAATTCTTTCTTTCTTCCATTGTATAAATTTAGCTTCTTTGTCAAAACTCAGGTATTCATAGGTTTGTGGATTAATATCCGGGTCTTCAATTCTAGTCTATTGGTCAACATCTCTGTTTTTATGCCAATACCAAGCTATCTTCATTTCTGTAGCTCTAAATAGAGTTTGATGTCAAGGATAATAATCCTCCAGAAGTTCCTTTATTGTATAGGATTGTTTTGGCTATCCTGGGTTTTTTGTTTTTCCATATGAAGTTGATTATTGTTCTTTCAAAGTCTGTGAGAACTGTATTGGGATTTTGATGAGGATTGCACTGGATGTATAGATTGCTTTTCATAGGATTGTCATTTTTACTATGTTGATCCTTCCTATCCAAGAGCATGGGAGATCTTTCCATTTTTTGGTATCTTCTTCAATTTCTCTCTTCAAAGACTTAAAGTTCTTGTTAAATAGTTCTTTCACTTCCTTAGTTAGTGTTTCCCTAAGATTCTTTATGCTATTTGTGGCTATTGTGAAATGTAATGTTTCTCTGATTTCCTGTAGCTTCTTTAACCTTTGTGTATAGGAGGGCTAATGATTCTTTTGAGTTGATCTTGTATCCTGCCACATCACTGAAGATCTTTATCAGCTATAGGAGTTCTCTGGTAGAGTTTTTGAAGTCACTTATGTACACTATCAGCACTATCATGTCATCTGCAAATAACAGAAGTTCAACTTCTTTCTTTCCAATTCAAACCCCTTGATCTCCTTTTGTTGTCTTATTGCTATTGCTAAAGCTTCAAAAACTCTGTTGTAAAGATATTAAGAGATATTTCTTGTTCCTGATTTTAGTGGAATCACTTTGAGTTTCTCTCCATTTTATTTGATGTTAGCTGTTGGCTTGCTGTGTATTGCATTTATTGTGTTTAGATGTGATCCATGTATCCCTAATCTCTCCAACACCTTTAAAATGAAGGGTGTTGAATTTTGTCAAATGCCTTTTCAACATCTAATGAAATGATTATATGGCTTTTTTTTATTTCAGTTTATTTATATGATAGATTACATTGATAGATTTTCATATGTTGAACCAGCCCTGCAAATCTTGGATGAAGCCTACTTGATCATAATGGATGATTTTTTTGATGTGTTCTTGGAATTGGTTTGCCAGAATTTCATTGAGAATTTTTGCACCAAAGTTCATGAGTGAGATTGGTCTGTAATTCTCTTTCTTGGTTGATTTTTTTTTTTGGTGCGGTTTTGGTATCAGGGTAACAGTAGCCTCATATAAAGAGTTTGGCAATGACTCTCCTGGCAGAATTCTGCACTAAAACCATCCGGCCCTGGGTTTTTTTTGTTGTTGTTGTTGTTTGGGAGGTTTTTTTGATGACAGCTTCTATTTCCTTGCAATATATAGGTCTATTTAGATTGCTCACCTGCTTTTAATTAAATTTTGGTATATGATATCTATCTAAAAAATTGTCCATTTATTTTACATTTTCCAATTTTGTAGAGTACAGGCTTTTGTAGTAAGACCTAATAATTCTCTCAATTTCCTCGGTATCTGTTGTTATGACCACTTTTCATTTCTGATTTTGTTAATTTGGATGTTCTCTCTCAGTCTTTTGATTAGTTTGGATAAAGGTTTGTCAATCTTGTTTTTCTCAAAGAACCAGCTCTTTGTTTCATTGATTCTTTGTATTGTTTTTTGTGTTTCTATTTTGTTGATTTAAGTCCTCAGTTTGATTATTTCCAGTCTTCTACTCCTCCTGGGTCAGTCTGCTTCCTTTTTTTCTAAAGTTTTCAGGTGTGCTGTTATGTTGCTAACGTGAGCTTTTTCCGTTTTCTTGTGTGCATTTAGTGCTATGAACTTTCCTCTTAGCACTGCTTTCATAATGGTCCCATAGGTTTGGATATGTTGTGCCTTCATTGTCATTAAATTCAAAGAAAACTTTGGTTTCTTTCTTTATTTCTTCCTTCATCCAGGGGTGGTTCAGTAGTTGACTGCTCAGATTCCATGAGTTTGTGGGCTTTCTGTGGGGTAGTATTTTTGTTAAATTCTAACTCTGCTCCATGGTGATCTGATAAGACACAGTGGGTTACTCCAATTTTTTCTGTATTTGTAGATGTTTGCTTTGTTACCAAGTATGTGGTCAGTTTTAGAGAAGGTTCCATGAGGTACTGAGAAGAAGGTATAGTCTTTCCTCTTTGGGTAGAATGTTCTAGAGATGTCTGTAAAGTCCATTTGATTCATTACATCTGATAATTCTATTATTTCTCTTTTAAGTTTCTGTCTGGTTGAACTGTCCATTGGTGAGACCGAAGTGTCCAAGTCTCCTACTATTAGTGTATGGGGTTTGATGTACTATTTAAGTTTTAGTAATGTTTCTTTTATGTATGTGGGTACTCTTTTATTAGGGGCATAGATATTCAGGATTGAGACCTCATCTTTTCTTTGTAAATTATTGTCAACTATTTATTCAGTCATATTTCAAAGCAGATCACACTACAGTTATGATGGAAATATTATTTTATACTTAATTCCTAAGGGGCTCATTTGCAAGTAAAGTAATAGTCATGACCAAAAGTCTGATCTCCAAAATATAAAGAACTCAAGAAACTAGACATTAAAATTCTAAATACCCCAATTAAAAAATGGGGTAATGATCTGCACAGAGAATTCTCAACAGAAGAAGTTCAAATGGCCAAAAGATACTTAAGGTCATGTTCAACTTCCTTAGCTATCAGGGAAATGCAAATCAAAACAACTTTGAGGTACCATCTTACACCTTTCAGAATGGCTAAAATCAGAAACACCAATAGCCTTTGTTGAAGAGGATGTGGAGTAAGGGGAACACTCATCCATTGCTGGTGGGAATGAAAATTGGTCCAACCTCTTTGGAAATCAATGTGGCAGTTTCTCAGGAAATTGGGAATCAACTTACCTCAGGATCCAGCAATACCAATCTTGGGAATATATCCAAGAGATGCCCAATCATACTACAAAAGCATTTGTTCAACTATGTTCATAGCAGCATTATTTGTAATAGCCAGAGCCTGGAAACAACCTGGATGCTCCTCAATGGAAGAATGGATAAAGAAAGTCCATCACATCTACACATTAGAGTACTCCTCAGCAATAAAACCAATGACATCTTGAATTTTGCATGCAAATGGATGGAAATAGAAAACACTATCCTTAGAGAGGTAGCCCCGATCCAAAAAGATGAATATGATATGTACTCTCTTTAGTGGATTCTAGCCATAAACAAAGGACATTAAGCCTATAGTTCACAAGCCTAGAGAAGCGAAATAGCAAGTTGAACCCAAAGAAAACATATATAGATCCTCCTGGAAATTGGAAACAAACAAGATCGCCAGGCAAAAGTTGGTAGCATGGGGGTGGGGGGAAGGGTGGGGGTGGGGCTGGAAGAAGGGGAGAGGAGAAAAGAAAAGGGAGAAGGGAAGGACTGGGGAGAATTTGGGGGAGTGGGAGGTTGGAGATGGAGGTAGGGTGGATATAGGAGCAGGGAAGAAGATATCTATATTAAGGAAGCCATTTTAGGGTTGGAAAAGACTTGGCTCTAGAGGGGATCCCAGGTGTCCATGGGGATGTCCCCAGCTAGGTCCTTGGGCAGCAGAGGAGAGGGCACCTGAACTGGCCTTGTCCCATAGTCACATTGATGAATATCTTGAATATCACCATAGAAATTTCATCTGATGGAGATAGAAACAGAGACCCCCCAGCCACATCAGATCAATGGACTGAGCTCCCAAGGTCAGTTGAAGAGCAGGAGGGAGAAGATGAGCAATGAATTCAGGACAGCGAGGGATTGGTCCACCCACTGAGACAGTATGCCTGATCTAATTGGGGGAGCTCACCAAATCCAGCTGACCGGGACTGAACAAGCATGTGATCAAACCGGACTCTTTGAATGTGGCTACCAATGGGGGTGGACTGAGAAGCCATCGATAATGGCACTGAGACCTGTCTCTTCTGCATGTATTGGCTTTTTGTGTTCTTAGTCTATTTGGATGCACACCTGGCTAGGCAGGAATGGAGGGGGAGGATCCTCTCTTAAGGCTGGAGAGGGTGGGAGGAGGGTTATTGGGGAAGCAGGAGGGGAAAGGGAGAAGCGGAGGAAGTGTAAATTTATGAATAGAAAAAAAAAGGAATAGTCATAACTTCTTGGAATTAACAGACTACTTTAAGAAATGAGAACTGGCATAAACTCTATCCTTTCAATTAAAGAAAAAACATTCCTCAGGCAGAGCCAGCAGTAGTTTTCCTACTTAGAAACTCTTGCAGTTACTGTTCAAGAAAACATTTTTTCTAATAATTTTTTATTACTTTATAAATAATACCATTCAAAATTTCCACTTCCTCCCCTTCTCCCACTTCCCTCCCACTCCCCTACTCTCCCTGTCCCCCCTCCCCCTCCAGTACTAAGAGAGCAGCTTACCCCTGCCTTGTGGGAAGTCCAAGGCCCTCCCCATCTATCCAGGCCTAGGGGGTGTGCATCCAAACAGACTAGGATGCCCAAAAGCCAGTACATGCAGTAAAGACAAATCCCAGTGCCATGATCCTTGGCTTTTCAGTCTGCCCCAATTGTCAGCCACATTCAGAGGGTTCAGTTTGATCCCATGCTCATTCATTCCCAGTCCAGCTGGATTTGATAAACTCCCATTAGCTCAGGCACTCTGTCTCAGTGGGTGTATTATCCCTTCATGGTCCTGACTTCTTGCTCATATTCTCCCTCCTTCTGCTCTTCAACTGGACCTTGGGAGCTCAGTCTACTGCTCAGATGTGGGTCTCTGTCTCTATCTCCATCTGTTGCCAAAAAAAGGTTCTATGGTGATAGTCAAGATAGTCACCAGTCTGACTACTGGACAAGGCCAGTTTAGGCACCCTCTCCTAAACTGCCCAGGGTCCTAGCTGGGGACATCCCTGTGAACACCTGGGAACCCCTCTAGAGTCAAGCCTCTTGCCAACCCCAAAATGGCTCTCTTAATTAAGATAACTTCTTACCTGCTCCCATATGCATGCTTCCTCCATCTCAACCATCCCACCCCCAAGCTCTCACCAACCCTCCTCTTCTCCTATCTCCCCATCTTACCTTCCACCATCCACCCCCAGCCCCATGATCCCAACTTTTGCCTTGTGATCTTGTCTGCTTTCAATTTCCAGGAGGATCTATATATGATTTCTTTTAGTTCACCTTATTACTTAGCTTCTCCAGGATAATGAACTATAGGCTCAATGACCTTTGTTTATGGCTAGAATCCACTAATGAGTGAGTACATACCATATTCATATTTTTGTATCTAGGTTATCTCACTCAGGATAGTGTTTTTTATTTCCATCCATTTGCATGCAAAATTCAAGTTTTTACTGCTAAGTAGTACGCTAATGCGTAGATGTGCCAGACTTTCTTTATCCATTCTTCCATTGAGGAGCATCTAGGTTGTTTCCAGGTTCTGGCTATTACAAATAATGCTGCTATGAACATAGTTGATCAAATGCTTTTGTAATATGATTGGGTATCTCTTGGGTATATTACCCAAGATTGGTATTGCTGGATCCCGAGGTAGGTTGATTCCCAATTTTCTGAGAAACTGCCACACTGATTTCCAAAGAGGTTGCACAAGTTTGCATTCCCACCAGCAATGGATGAGTGTTCTCCTAACTACACATCCTCTCCAGCATAGGATATCAATGGTGCTTTTATTTTTAGCCATTCTGAAAGGTGTAAGATGGTACCTCAAAGTTGTTTTGATTTGCATTTCCCTGATAGCTAAGGAAGTTGAACATGAACTTAAGTATCTTTTGGCCATTTGAAATTCTTCTGTTGACAAATCTCTGTTCACTTCAGTACCCCATTTTTTCATTGGGTTATTTAGAATTTTAGTGTCCAGCTTCTTGAGTTATTTATATATTTTGTAGATCAGTCCTTTGTCTAATGTGGGGCTGGTGAAGACTTCTCCCATTCAGTAGGTTGCCTTTTTGCCTTTGCTTTACAGAAGCTTCTCAGTTTCAGGAGGTCCTATTTATTCATTGTTGCTTTTATTGTCTGTGCTACCGGGGTTATATGTGGGAAGTGGTTTCTGGTGCCCATGTATTGCAGGCTACTTCCTACTTTCTCTTCTATCAGGTTCATTGTGGTCAGATTTATATTGAGGTCTTTAATCCATTAGGACTTGAGTTTTGTGCATAGTGATAGATATGGAACTATGTTCATTCTTCTACAGGTTGACATCTAGTTATGTCAGCACCATTTGTTAAAAATTGTATAATTTTAGCTTCTTTGTCAAAAATCAGATGTTCATAGCTGTTTGGATTAATATCCAGATCTTCAATTCGATTCCAGTTGTCAACATATTTTTTTATCTCAATACCAATCTGTTTTCATTACTGTAGCTCTGTAATAGAGTTTGATGTCAGGATGGTAATGCCTCCAGATCCTTTATTGTATAGGATTGTTTTGACTATCCTTGGTTTTTTGTTTTTCCATATAAAGTTGATTATTGTTCTCTCAAGGTCTATGAAGATTTTTGTTTGTATTTTGATGGAGATTGCATTGAATCTATAGATTGCCCTTGGTAGAATTGCCATTTTTAATATGTTAATCTTACCAGTCCAAGAGCATGGGAGATCCTTGATTTTCTGGTATCCTTTTCAATTTCTTTCTTCAAAGACCTAAAGTTCTTGTCACATATACCTTTAACTTCCTTGGTTAGTGTTACCCTAAGATTCTCTATGCTTTTTGTGTCTATTGTGAAAGGTGATTTTTTAATCTGATTTTGCTCTTTGCTTCTTTATCCTTTGTGTTTTGGAGGGCTACTAATTTTTTTTGAGTTGATCTTGTATCCTCCCACATCACTGAAGGTATTCCTCAACTGTAGGAGTTCTCAGGTAGAGTTTTTTTGGTTACTTATGAATGCTATCATGTCATCTGCAAATGATGAAAGTTTGACTTCTTCCTTTCCAATTATTGTTTATTACTATTGGTAGAACTTCAAGCACTATACTCAAGAGATATGGAGAGAGTTGACAGCCTTGTCTTATTCCTGATTTTAGTGGAATCACTTTGCGTTTCTCTCCATTTAATTTGATGCTAGCTGTTGGCTTGCTGTATATTGCTTTTATTATATATAGAAATGATTCTTGTATCCCTAATCTCTTCAAGACCTTTATCATAAAAGGGTGTTGAATTTTGACATTCAATCTTGACATTTTGGAATACAATCTTCTCCAGGGATCTTTGTTTCCCTTCTTCTCATGGTAAGGATTATTGATACTCTGAGTGGTCCTTGCTCATGATTCCCCAAAGGCTCTTTGTCCTTAGTTCCTTCTTTGTCCATGAGAAAAACTGTGTGGTTTCAGGTGAGGGCTTCATAGCCCTCAGGCTCCCTACTTTGGTCAGGTGTTATTTTACCTAATGTTATAGAAGTTCATCTTTCAAGATGTCCTCTTTAATTACCTGATACTATCAATAAAACATGAGTCATTCTAAATGATTTTATAATTTCCTAAATCTTTTTTAATTTTCTCAAATTAATATATAATTATAAAAATTACATCATTTCATTTCTCACTGTGGACTCTTTTTCTTTAACTGTTCTCTCTGTATGTCTCTCTTTGTCTTTATCTCTCCATATCTTTCAAAAAACACACACATACACACATATTCTTAAATATATAAATAGAATTTGTTCAGTCCATATAATGTAATAAGAACAATACATATGACAACATTAAGGGAGAATACGTCATTGCAGACATTGTGAATTTTTTCTCTCTCTTTTTATTTGTATTTCAGCCTTTTTTTGATCCACTGCTGTCTCCCTATCATGAATATCTGTCTTCTTAGAGGCTTCAAAGTAGGAGGTTGAAATTTTTAACCGGTGATAGTTCATGCAACTCCTGCTTTTATTGGTTGATTTATATTAGGAATTCACTTCAGTATTTGGAAGTTGTGTAGCACAAATGTTATAATTAGAGTCTGAAACATGTCCCAAAATTGATATGTTAAAGACTTTCTTCATAAATAATGACACTCACTACTGTGAGATAGTTTGAGCGTTTTGTTTTTGTTTGTTTGCTTGGTTTTGGTTTTTCGATACAGGGTTTCTCTGTAGGTTTAGGGCCTTTCCTGGAACTAGCTCTTGTGGACCAGGCTGGCCTCTAACTCACAGAGATCTGCCTGCCTCTGCCTCCTGAGTTCTGGGATTAAAGGTGTGCACCACCAGTGTCCGGCTTGACTGTTTTGGTAGTAAGGTGGAGATGAACAACACTGTTCCTCTACATACTAACCTCATAATGAGACTCTGCCTCACCTAATAACACAACAATGGAGCCAGTCTTCCCACTAATCCCTGAACTCTGAGAATAGTGAGTAAGAAGAAATATTTATCCCTTTGAACTGCTGATCTCAGGTATTTTTCACATCAATAGGAAGCTAAGATGGCAACCTGTAATTCCATCCAGATCTGCATTCATATTTAGAGCTAGATACAGTTCAATAAGCTGGACCCAACTTCATGAAACTATGCAGATCATCCAGTATCAGTTGAAGTTGAGTCCATGACTCAACTAATCACCAGAGAAATTACTTTTCAATGTCATGAACCTTCACCATGCCCCAGATACTGTGTGAAGTATTCCATGGTTTTACCTCATGTGGACCTACATCTCAGGTGAATGTTCTGGTCTCATTGCCACCAAGACAGAAAAATAAGCAGAAGCATCAACAACCCAAATGCCAACATCTAGTTTGAACTCATGCTGTTTGAATGAGGTAATGGAATTAACAACCACTCCTCCCTGAAACTTTTATCTATCCCCTGAGCTTTAGCCTGAGAAATTGAGGACAGGGTATATGGTTTTCTGCTCCTAGATTAATAAACTCCCCCTTACATGAAAACAGCTTTTTTTATGGAAAGTTCATTCACATGGAATGCTGTGTTTGTATTTCTAAATGAAGTACCTATTTTGCAGTTTCAGTGACCTGGGAAGATGTCATAGTCAGCATAGAAGATGGATACTGACTATGAACTAGAGGCTGTTGTAGGAACATGTGCTGTACTGGGGACTAGAAGTGGCAGCACAGTCAGCCATGTGGAGCTAGATTCTACTCAAGGAAGTGGCTAAAAGAGAAATCATGATATTGTAGAAATGATAAATGGAAATGTGTTCAAGTGTCTAAGAAATCAGGATCTTTAGGGAGTTAGATTTTGAAAACAGTGTGTCAGTGCAAATCACTGAAAAGAGGAAATATGAGCAAAAATAAAAAGAAAATGTGAGAGTGAGACATGGGACCAAAACACTGCAGAAGAAGAAGTTCACCCAAAACAGTAGCAAAATCAAAGGCCCTAAATGGGGCTTCCTTCCATGTTCATGGACCATGCTTACCCTCTAGGTGAATGGGAGCCAGAGCAAGCTTGGCATAGACAAGGACTATGGCTGGACATGAGTTTTAAAGTGCTTTTCTAACTAAAGGATATCAGGGATCATTTGAGGGGAACAGCAAACAGCTTTGGAAATCATGGAATACTGCCTAACACCCAGAATAAACACCATTGGGTGAGCCTTCGAGGGGCAGAACCCTAAGAACTATGTGTCATACTGTCAGTAAGCATAGCTCTGCTTAATGCACTTGCAATCACTATGACCTCATAATCTATGAGTTGTATGAAAGCTCAAAGGGGGATTCTAGAGCTTCGCTGGTAAGTATTACTGGTACTTAGAACAATAGAGATTGACTTTTTTCAATTGTTGCTGGAGCAGATTAATGATTTAACCACCAGCTTTAGAAAGAATTCAGAGATGTAGATTGTTAGTAAAGTTAGGTTAAGATGTTTTGGTAATGGCTTTAATGTAGAAAATCTTGGGGAATAATTTAAAGTTTAGAAGGCCACAATTTTTGTAGTTGAGTATTGAGGTCAAGGAACAAGAAGAAATGCAGCTCAACTATTACTAGCTGATGTGCCTTTCTTGCTAAAGATGTGTTGGTATCCAAAGGTGATGATTAATTCCTTCTCCTCACTTTTTTGCTCTCAGCTTCCTGATATGGTGTAATGGAAAACAATTGTTAAATAGTGGTTGTGTACTCTGAGGACTTAAGCTAGAAGTGACTGATTTTTATATAGAGAAATTTAGATTTGCTATTCTCTAAAGATTTTTTATGAGATTACCTTTTGAGATAAATAATAAAATGATTGATTTTTTTGTAACTTCAAAATGTAGCCTGCCAATAAAAGCACTAATTGACAAGAATACCTTGTTTGCTTACACTTTCTTAATCTACAACAAGTTCTTTGGACATGGTCTCATAAAATATTTAAATAGGTGGATGCAGCAATGGCATTATACAACACAGGGGATGGGAGGCCCAATGTGCAGGTAGTCCAACGATGGGAATGATGTTGCCAGTAAAATGGTATTTTTTCAGTAGTTACAGAGTTAAGCTCAGTTGTGGCAAGCTGACTTTGGCATTGATGGCCCTAGGAAAAATAGGGGCCCATTTTTCCCCTATTTTTCCCCTACACACAGAGCCAGCAGAGGAATGCAGTGTACCTGCTATATTGTTTGATCAGTGCTTTTGCAGTGCAACATAAGATAGAGCCTAGGGGCAGAATGATGGCAAGTACTGCATGTCCACCAGTTCCCAGGCCTAGCATTAACACAAAACCTGCAGCAAGGCTGCATAGCAATTGACAAATGATATCCAATATATCTCATTCTTACTCTTATGTAATATGCTCTAGTATCCTCTTTGAAGGAAAAACTTGTCTCCTGTACCATAGAATACCTGACAGTTTTGCAGGTTGCTTTACAGTTGTTCTGCTAGGAAATGCTGAATAATGAGGCTGCAACCCTTGTACAAGTGTTCTGGGATTTATGTGGACTTTCAGAAGAGGATGTGAAGTACTCTCTGACCTTCCACAACCCAACTAGTCTGAAGTCAGAAACACTTACCATGCTTAGATAGTACATAGCCTGGGTTCTGGGGAAGGTACAGAGAAGAATGGAGTTTCTCCAAAGCAAAGGTGCTGTGTGGACTCCAGCTGGTCTCCCAAAATCAGCTAAACCTATAATGACTGGATGCTTCTGCTGGCTATGATCACTCACATCCATGCGAACAGAGTTAGCTGAGATTATCAAATCTCAAAGCAATCTGCAAAGCGGATGCCAGTTGTTAGGATATTTAGTTCAGTTTTCTGTGCTGTCCTCACAGAAAGGCAGATACTAGTTCCTCCCATGTTGACTTCCTTCACTTGTGCATAATACTTTGCCTCAAAGTGCAGCTGACTACTGTTTTAGTTCTTTGTGAGTGCTGAGGTGGGTCCTAGGAACATGCCATTGATTTTCAAATCTCCCATGATTACTGTTTTACCGTTATATAAGTAAATTTATCAAATTACTTTATAAGTGTAAAACATTATTTCACTTTAGTTTTTTTTATTCATTATGTTAGAACATCTATGCTAATAAGAAATGTTGCAGAGTAATGGCTGCCACAATGTTTAGGCAAGCTTATTGAAAAAGACAGCAATACATACTGTTTCTATACTTTGTGTTTGTTCCTGTCTCAAATTATAGGTTCTAGTACTTAATAAAATTTAAGTTACAATTCTGTTTTCTAATGCTCATGAAATTTTAATAGATGCTACATTATCAATTTCTGGACTTATGAGTTCTTAGTAAAAAAAGCTAATTAGACCTTTTTAACTTGTATGGTTTTTGTTCCAAAAAGTAATCAATAAATTTAAGATTATCAGTTGAAATGAATTATAGAACTTTCACAAAATTAGTTATATATTGTGTATGCACACCTATGCCTATATCAACATCTATGCCAATATTATATAACATTACATACTATAACCCATTCCCATTATTTGTCCCTTATCTCATTTTTTAATCAGGAATTATTCTAAGACTATCCACTTGTTACCAGATCTGGTATAAGCTCATTACGCCAGGCATTAATTTCACTAAGTTCCTTTTTGCCTTTGGTTTAAGTTATCTAGAAAATCTGACTTTCCATATTAGATATTCTTCTTTGAGACCTTACAGTGACTATGATGAGGTCTGAACCCATCTCCCATTCTTCTCAGCAGCTCCTGGTATGGGACCTTCCTTTCCTAAGTCTATTCATGAGAACCACAGAGGCAGATGGGATGATTAGAGCCACCATTTTCCAACAGCTAAGTGGAAGTTGGGAGTTCAGCATGCTTTATAAAACTTTAAAATCCACTATACAGTCAGAGTTGTACTGTTTTTTACTCTTGCATTTTTTTATTTCAACACATCGAAAGCCCGTTAGCATTTCCTGTATGTCACGTATCATGTTAATAAACTCAGATTTTTACCTAAAAAGAGCATATTTATTCCCTAGTTTTGGACCTATAGGGTTGCCTTCTGTAGAATCTTGGTTTTACTTGAACTTTAGACATATTTTTTTCTTTTGGCACTTACCATGTCACTTTCTCCTGGATGTTGACATTTCTGATAGGAGTTGTATTAATATTATTTAGCAGGACGAGATGAGTCATGCTCTAGGCTGCTCTCATCATTCTCTTACTACTCTGCTTTTGTCTGTTGGATTCTAATGTGTGCTGAAGTTTATCTCACATTAAATTAGTTCAGTTTGTTGAATTTATAGTTTTTATATTTTATCAAACCAGGAATATGAGGCAACACTTTTCCTAATAATCTTACCACTCTCACTAAATTCTTCGATTTCTTCTCTTTATTGTACCCCTACCCCTGCAGTGCTGAGTAATGTTATTGAATCCATTTCCATGATTTTATATCTTTTTATTGGAATCTGATAAATGCTCTCTGAACTCTGCCCATTGGACTCATAGAGGTTATATACTCCTCAACCCTTCAATACCATTTGGTTTCTTCTGACAGTTTCTTTCCATTTGACGTTGTATTTTATTATTCAGATAATTCACTTTCTTTAGCTATTTTCTATACTTTTCTTTGATATTTTCATGTTTCAAATGACTGTTGTACAGTCTTGGTTCCTTTAGAGTAACATACAGTACTACAGTTCAGTCCTAACAGATCACCAAATAAAGTCAAAAAGAGGTCAGTAGCATCAGAGTCATGGGAGTAAAGTTACTGAGCAAACAGAGAACAATGATGGGAAGACAGGTGACCACATCATGTGCAAGGAAAGAAAGAGTACCACCTGGAGAGTGGAGTGCTGTGACAGCATTCTAATTGCCTTATCAAAGCAAATTAGGACTGTGGCCCTCCAAAACATGAGATAAAAAGTTTCTATTGTGTCAAACCGTTAACTTTATAATAATCTGTTACATCATCCTTGAGGTTAATATAATGTTGGGTCTGGAGAGATGGTTCAGGACATAAGAGCACTTTCTCCTCTTTTAGAAGACCAAAGTTTGATATCCAGCATGCACATGGTGACTCACAACCATCTGTAATATCAATACCAGGGAATCTGGCACCCTTCTCTGGGTTGCTTGAGCACCAGGGATGCATTTAATACACAAATATACATGTAGGCAAAACATCCATACACATAAAATCAATCAATCAATCAATCAATCAATGTGTTTGTAATATATATTTTAAAAATGGTAACTAAAATTGAGATTTTGTTTCTCTAATTAAGGTGTAGCAAGATTAATAAAATTCTAAAGACAGATATTGGGGTTCAACCTGAAGACCAGAAAAGCAAAGCAGTTAGCCATTGGGTCTTAACCTCTACATCAGTGAGAAATAGCAATCTTGCCTCCAGGAATCCTCAGAATAAGACTGAGCTGAGAACTATCCCTTCGCATGTTATATTCCTCTCTAGTGCTGGGATTAAAGTGAACTTGAACCACTACTACCTGGTTTCTATGGCAAACTGGTGTGGCTACTGGAATTAAAGGTGTGTGTCACCACTGCCTGGTTTGAAAGGTTGACCAGTGTAGCTGTTTAACAATGATCATCAGGCAAATTTTATTTATTAAAATACAAATGAAATAGCACTACATGTTACTTCATGTTGGGAGCTGTTCATGGCGTTAGCACTCTGTCTGGTAAAGCGACTCCATCCAGAGCTGTAGGCCTGACCCAGAGAATCGTGTAATCAAACGTGCATCTCACTAACTATACAAAACACTTATGTTCATGTCTTACTGGTAAAAGAGTAAAGTCATCACATGTAATACTATTACACAAGAAGTGCCTTATGTCATACAAACAGAAAATGAAAACAAAACAGACACTATATGAAGCATGAGAATTTCAAACAGAATACTGCCAAGTTCTCAGTGTCTCTGTGATTCATTTCTTCATCTGTGTTACATACTTGTGTTAAGAGGCCCAAATGAGGGGAACTGTGATCACATGCCTGCTTTGATCTATTAAGTAATATTGATCATAAATTGTACAGTTTTCAGGTTCCCTTTAGGATGAACACTAACTGATGTTTCCTGCAGGAGGAGACAGCTGGGAGAATCTGAAGGTGATTCAGCCTGAGAAATCAGTTTCTGTCTTTGCTGGAGAGTCAGTCACTCTGAACTGCACTGTGACCTCCCTGTTCCCTGTGGGACCCATTATCTGGTTCAAGGGTGTAGGGCACAATCGGAAGCTTATATATTGGTTCACAGGAGAGAAGTTTCCAAGAGTCACAAATGCTACAGATACTTCAAAGAGAAAAAACATGGACTTTTCCATCCACATCAGTAATGTCACAACTGCTGATGCTGGTACCTACTACTGTGTGAAGATACAAAAAGCAGACTCTGACAAGGAGTTTCGGTCTGGGGGAGGCACCAAGTTGTATGTGCATGGTAAGTTCCTCATTGTCCTCCTCATCCCTGATTATCTCCAGAAGGTCAAAATGTGTCTAAGATTCTGTGAGCAACCAGGAAGAAGCAAGCATGTAAGTGACCCTCATGTTCACAGGGTGACTTTACCCCAGCTGTGGGTCAAGGAAGCAGAGAACAGAAAAGAAGCTGTTTGCTAGAGGTTCTTTTTCTGGTGAATGGGATCAATCCATAGCCTTGTCTACCGGGTGCCAGCCTTGAGTCTGCCTTCTGCATTGACTGCCTTGTCCAGTGACAGGCTCAGACCTGGACTACTGCCTCCAGAGAACACTTTCTCCCCGGGCTAAGTCTTCCCTGTCTGCCCCAGTGACCCAGGGACTGGTTATGCTAGGTTCCACTCTAGATGTCAACAGAGATGGCAGGACGCAGGCAAGCCGGAGCTCTTTACCCAAGATGTGTATCTCCTCCTGCCCAAGAGGAAAAGCACACTAAGGCAGAAAGTAGCAGGGTCATGACCGAATGTCTTCTCTCATTTCTTCTTCATTCAGAGTACACTGTGAAACTTCAAGGTACATAATTTGCTGTGGAATATTTCAGTCCTAGTTTAAATGTCAACAGCAAGCTAGGCCTTTGCTGTGTGTCTGTCTGAAATTGTTTTCGGGGATCAACTCTGACAGGCACTGAAGGTTTCAGGCAATGTAGGCTCATGTTCTGGAGTGTGCATGTAGATGCCCTTTAATCAGTAGCTGTGAAAACAGGACACTCACTTTAAATTTCCTGACACAAGCCTGAATTCTTTCTTTCTAGGTCTTGATTCTGGGAATATTCCATCAAGTAGGACTGTCAGATTATTCATTCCAGCTCTGTTTGAGATATTAACCCTATGTGCCAGTTCCCGGTACATAATCCTGTAGCCAGTTAGCTCTAAGAACTGACCTTGAACCCACAACTGACTCTACTTCAGTGTCTTGCTATCCAATCCAGAGACATCATCTCCACTTAGGAGCTAGGTGCATTCGAGATACAGAATTAAAATTTCTTGATTCATCATCAGATCTCCAAGGTGTGAAGTTGTTCCTCTCAATCAGATGCTAATATTCAGTAGTGTAATCTCACTCATGAACACTGATGCAAAAATGCTTACCAAAAGTAATCTACACATTCAATGCAATGCCCAAAAAATTTCTGGCAAAATTCTTCACAGGCCTCTAAAGAACACTACCCAACTTCATATGGAAAATCACAAAATCCAGGATAGCCAAAACAAATTCTATACAATAAAGGAACTTCTGGAGGCATCACAATCACAGACCTCAAACTCTACTACAGAGCTACAGTAATTAAAACAGCCTGGTATTGGCATAAAAACAGCCAGGAGGAACAACGGAACTGAATGAATTGAAGAACCAGATATTAATCCACACCTACAAACACATGATTTTTCAAAAAGAAGCAAAAAATATAAAAGGGAGAAAAGAAAGCACTTTCAACAAATGCATAACTGGATATCAACATGTAGAAGAATAAAAATAGTTTCATATATCTATCATCATGCACAAAATTCAAGTCCAAATATACCAAAGACCTCAATAAAAAGCCAAACACACTGCACCTCACAGAAGAGAAAGTAGGAAGTACTCTTGAACATATGGGCACAGGAGACCACTTCCTAAATCTAACCCCAGTAGCATAAACACTGAGAGATTTAATTATTTGTTAATTAATAATTGGTTATAATAGAATAAATAATATTAATTGTTAATAAACAATTAATGGAACCTCTTGAAACTGAGAGGCTTCTGTAAAGCAAAGAACATAGACAACAAGACAAAACTGCAACCTACAGAATGGGAAAACATCTTCACCAAACTCACAGCAGACAGAGTGAAGATCTCCAAAAAAGAACTCAAGAAATTGGTCATCAAAAGAATAAAGAAAACAAAAACATTGAGGTATAGACCTAAACAGAGAACTCTCAACAGAGGAATCTAAAATGGCTGAAAGACACTTATGGAAATGTTCAACATCCTTAACCATCAGAGAAATGTAAATCAAAACAACTCTGTGATTCCATCTTATACCTGTAAGAACAGCCAAGATCAAAACACTGATGACAATTTATGCTGGAGAGGATGTGGATTAAAGGGAACATTCCTGCATTCCTGGTGGTAATGCAAACTGGTACAGCCCCTTTGGATATCAGTATGACAATTTCTCAGAAGATTAGGAAACAAATTTCATTGCAGCACTGCTTGTCATAGCCAGAACCTGGAAGCAACATAAATGCCCTTTGACCAAGGAATGGATAAGAAAAATGTCATACATTTACACAAAGAAGTACTACACAGCAGAAAAAAAATAATGACATCTTGAAATTTGCAGGCAAATAGATGGATGTAGAAAACATCATATTGAGTCAGGTAACACAGACCCAGAAAGACAAATATCATATGTACTCACTCATAAGTGAATTTTAGACATAAAGCAAAGAAAAACCAGCCTACAATTCACAATCCTAGAGATCCTAGACAACAAAGAGGACCCTACGAGAGACAAACTTGGATCTAATGGCTATGGGAAGTTCTCCTGAGAAAATTGGGGACATGGAGACCATGGGAGATGGTAGAAGGGGAAGGGAGCAGAGAAAAATGTATAGATCAATAAAATCAATAAAAAAAATAAAAAAGAAAGTTACAACAATATCAACCAAAACTCATAGCCCATATTAGAACTGAGAACTGTTCTCTGCTTAAAGATAAAGCATAATACTCCAGCAGATCCTAGGTCATAAATGTTTCATTTGCTTGAGTTTGTGGTTACTCATGCAGTGACACAGTAGATAAACTCATATACCCACTGTCTTGACCACAAGACCAGGTCTGATGTATTTGAAGGTTAGATAGTTTATATGGATATTACCATTTTATGGATAGGGGTGAGCATACTTTAGCTGGTGTAACTTGTCCATGAACATACTCTGCTCTTAATCCAAGCAAAGATTTTGTCACTGGAATCTGGACGTGTCGAACACCCAGAAACTCCTGATAATTGGTGGCTGGCTATAGTCCCTCAAACCTATAGGGACATAAGTTATGATAGTGTTTAGATAGCTTGACTTCAAATAACATTTGTATCCACTCCTGGTTTGATGGACATTTGAAAAGGAGTGACATATCTACAATACAAATGTGAATATTTCCAAATGCACCCTGTTACACATAATAACCTCAGCACAAGGCTTCTCCAGGGTCCACTGCTTTTCTCCTGTTAGTCTAACCACATGTGTGCTTTAAACCAAAGAGCGATTTTGTCTGCTCAGCAGGCTTCTCTCTGTGTCTCTTATAATGATCAATTAGTAAATGGACCATATTTAGCTTCTTCTGCAGAGAGTAATCACTGTTTTCAACCTAAAACTAAGTCCTACTGAAGCCCATTTAGAGATGCAGACTAGTGAGCTCTCAGTGTTAATTTCAGGCTTGGCACAGATGAGACCTACCAGCATATAGTAAAAAAGCAAAAAGCCAAAAAACTGGGGTAAGCAGAAAGGGTTCCAGTTTTGTGGCCCTTCTATGATGTCATTTATTTCCTGAGTTCCAATATATGTAAATCAATAAACATTTCACCTAGATTTGCAAAGTTCCAAGAAGAAGCCTGCAGGAAGAGAAGATATAAAATATGAAATACATTGGCATTACCTTTGTCTAGAAAGAGAATAACTCCAACATTTTCTTTCCTTATTTTCACCTGGGCTTCTATGCTAAACTGTGGAGACAGAAGAACAAGGGATACCAGAGAAAGATAAGGAAGAAACCCTGTGAAACAAAAAACAAACAATATGAAAACAGAAAAATAACCTTGAGGAGAATGAGTACTTAATTACTGAACTCAGACACAGCTATGACCTTGGAGTAGAGCAGGTCCTTATTATAGCTGAAGGTCATGTATTGTTCCCAAGCATCACAATAAATGAGGATGGCAATAGTATTTAGGAAGTTTCTTCACAATATTATGTCATCAGTGGGCCATGACAATCACATCCTTGTTAAATGTTCCTTTTTAGCTAAACCATCTCTTCATGTAGTCTTAGACCCTGCAGCCAGAGCTCCACCTGAGGAGACTGTTAGCTGAACATTACAAATCTATTGACTTCTCCCCTCAGAACATGACTGTGAAGTGGTTCTATAGGAGATTCTATAGGAGCCTTAAAAGGTTTTTGCCTTTCAGACTCACTTTCAAGGTTCAGTTAAAGACACCATGGATAGCTAAATGGGGGCTAGAAATCTGAGGGTAAATATCTAAGGGGTAAGAAATCTACTGACAACAGGAATCATCTGTTCATGTTTCTTTATTCTTCTCTCATCAATCCATCACTTCTCTTGCTCCACCCACTACTTGTTCTCCTTGTTCTACATTGCTCTTAGTTCTACTTGTTCATTTTTATCCTTCCCATTACCAAATGTTCCCAGTCATATATACGCTTAAAACAAGCAATTCTCCAGCCCTAGTAGGTTCCAGGGCCAGAATTCTTTTGCCCCATGAAAAATCAGATAAGCGTTTTCACACACACACACACACACACACACACACACACACACACACACAGAGGTCCATGGAAGTGGTTAGTACATATCTGGTGAACTCCTTAATGGAAAAAGTTAGTTAAGAAAGGAATTAAATAATCAGAAGATTCTAGAGAGGAAGGTTAGTGTACCACATTTCATTTTTAGGTGGTTTAGTAAAGAGCTAAGGAATTTATTTTTAGTAAAATTGTGAATAGGGCATGGATTGTTTAAATTGCACATGACTTCTTTTCTACCAGTATTTGTAGAGGCTGTGAGATAACTAGGCAACCTAGGGGAAGCTGATGGCTCTCTTCAGATAGCACATACACCAGACAATGTAGTTTCTATAGGACTAGGTTTGAAGTTAGACTTACTGCTCTAAGTGAGGAAGAGACCCAGGACTCTAAATTATCAGTTCTGGGCTATGCTGTTATCAACCTTTCTGATTGTGGGTGTTGTGGGGTAAAACCAGAGCAGCATCTTGGGCAGGTAGTAACTCTGTGTCCTTGGAGATCTATGAATGGGATGCTTTTGCCTAAATACTGACCAAATGCCTGCTGACAAAGATAACTGTAGGAAGGCAGATCCCTGCACTTAAATTAGTAGACATGAACAATGCCTGGTCAGTGGGAAACTGTTTTTAACCAAAGAGTTCTCTACTGTGGGAATTAATTCCCAAATATGTAACAGGAAGGGAGTTAGCTACAGTGAAAACTCTACAGCAAAGGACGCCTCTCTGCTCACAAAGCAATAATGCCAGGAAACTTTGCATTTTGGTTTAGCCTTTACCAGATCCCTTGGTTCTGATCGCTTGGTTCTGGTCGCTTGTGAAAAGATGGCTGAGGAATTCCTGTACAATGTTGCAGCTTGTATCATGTCCAAACCACTGTGAACCCCGAAGGAAAAAGCAACACCTACAGTGTCTTCAGCACAGTCCAGGTGATCCTGGATGCCGTGGATGTCCACTCTGATATCCTCTGTGACGGGGCCCATGTCACCTTGCATTGAGGCTCTCTCCATGGTTGTCTGACACCATCCAAGGTAAATGACTCTGAGTCTTAGCTCAAACTCATATCTGTCCAGAATGCTTTGTTCCATAGTAGCCAGCAAGCATTTATGCATACCAAACAGTGGGAATCACAGACAGTGATCAGCACATAAATGAAATTATATCCATTTTAACAGAAAAACACAACTATATTTTGAGCCATTCCTCATCCCTAGCAGTTTCATGTGTTTGACCTTTGCTATTGTTTCCCTAGTGCATGGGGCAGTAGCACTTATTGATTCACTTATGACCCTCACCCTGTCACTGTCTGTGTCCCTGTGTGTAGGACTGTGTTTAGTGGTTCTATTTCAGCATAAAGTTCATCCTACCCCACAATGCAACAGGGTTGGATCCTCCTCACTTTAGCCCCTTATCTGAGATCTGTCTGACTAGTTTCTGTCTGTTTCAGCTTTGGCTTGTACTTTTTCAGTTCCCCCCACCATGGAGATCAGTCAACAACCATCAGATGTTGTGAATCTGACATGTCACCTGCCAGGTGAATAATTTCTACCCTTTAAGACTTCGGTTGAGATGGCTAGAGAATGGAAATATATTCTGGATAGAAGAGCCTTCAACATTTACAGTAAACAAGGATGGAACCTATAACTGGACCAGTTGGGTCCTGGTGAACACATCTGCCCAACAGGAAGACTTGGTGCTCGCCTGCCAGGTGGAGCATGATGGGATGGCACCAGTACTAAAATCCCCTGCTTCTCCATGCACAGCAGAAGGGGCAAGGTACTGGCACTGTGTCTGCTGAGTCTCCACTCCAGCTTCTTGGCTGTTTGTAAATTTTGCCTCTTTTTTGAATGTCAAAAGTAGCATTTATGTTTATTGTATCATAATCCTAATATCTGAAAACTAAGTAGAATGTTGAAAGTCAGCTTTCATTGCCAACTTCTCACAGATCTCATAGAGTTCTCCATTGATGAGTTGACATTCTCAGATATTAAATAAGGGAGACATGAAGGCATCATCTTACTCTAGCATCCTATCTCTTACTATATTTACCTAACATTTGTTATAGTCTCATGTTCATATTCAGTTTTTTTAACATCTTCCTTTTCCCCATGCCATATTGCACTTTCCATGAACATTTGGGTTCTCATTTAGGGTCCTATGCTACTTTCTGAGTGTAATTCTGACAGGCCTCCTGAGGATCTGTAGTTTTCCTGTTGATCATGAACCCAAATGAATGTGAGTGGTCATATGTTGGCAGTTTGTCAGTCACCTTTTCTGTGTCCTGAACAGATTCTCTCACAAAACAGGAAACCCAAAAGACTGTCCCCGCCTTTTTAGGCAACTTCAGCAGTCATTTTTCTGGGGGTCCTGCAAGTCCAGTCAAGAATTTCAGGCAAGAGTTATTTCTTTCCCCAATGGCTAACAACCTACATGAGGAGCCTCTTCGATGCCCATGATCCTCTTCCAATAGATTGGTGGTGACAGGAGTTGATGTGTCTCACTGTCATGAAAACTCTAAGTTCTTATAGCATTTTAGTGGCATATTCTGTTAGTGTATAAGACATTTGAAGAATAATTTTTCATGTGAAATACAATTCTGTACATCTAGAAAACCTAACTAACATGAATACAAGCTTGGCTATTATAGATGACTATCTATTAACCTATATTTCTTAGTTATACATTGTATTCTTTAAATGAGCTGCACAAACACAATATTTTAATCAAGAGCAGAAGTATACATATAACAGAACTGACCTGAAATTTGTATCAATATACCAAGATCTATACCAATGCAAATCTCT
This sequence comes from Ondatra zibethicus, assembly GCA_004026605.1. NCBI lineage: Eukaryota > Metazoa > Chordata > Mammalia > Rodentia > Cricetidae > Ondatra > Ondatra zibethicus. Next base: position 89,484 of record PVIU01003933.1, on the reverse strand, counting down.
ACAACATATCCCCCTTTAAATGTAACCAAATATTTATAAACAGTATTTGGGAATTTGGGTATAGTTCTTTCCATACTGCTTATTTCAGTATCTCATTTAAAGGAATAATTATTCCACCTCTTTATTTAGCATGGTTTATATTTAACTTGCCTTCCTAATGCAAAAGTTAAAATTTTATTATCTTAATGTGACATTTACTTAGGCATTTGTTGGTAGTCTAAGAATAGTGTTTCCTTCATTCTGTTTGCTCCTGGCTTAGTTTGGTCTTGTTGCTTTCTTTGTGGTTGGGCAATTCACTTCAATGCTTAATGTAAAAGAATTACCTTTTATGGATAACTATTGTGTGCAGGTTTAATTTCAACAATTACACCTCTACCACTTGCACATTTAATTTAACAATTACACCTTTACCACAAGCCCTGGGAACAATGACCCTTAGTGCTGGGATCAATACCAGTCAGTGCAGCAATCAAATTCCAAATTCTCCTATTTGAGTCTAGTCTCCTTCTAGGTCAGAATCACAGAAATTAGTCTATGGTAGACATATGAAGGCAGGCCTTTCCAGAAAACTGTGGATATCAACACAGGTATAAACAGCCTGTATAGCTGAGCAAGGCATGTGATCACAGTTCAGTGGCAAAAAATGATACATCAATTCCTCAGAAAGCTGGAGCATGGAATGGTCATTAAGAATACTTTCAGACTGAAGAGGAGGGAGGAAGCAATAGCATGTATATCCTCAAATCTGTTGCATACAGTTAGGTGTCTTCTTCCTCCTAAGGCCACATCAAGAACATTTCTTTTGAGGGGAAATTTGTTTGTATGTTTGTTTTATTTGTATCTTACTGGCTGGCTGTTTGTTTTTAGGAAATGTTATAGTTTCATTTGAAATTCAGGGAAAGAAATATTTGGTTTACCTTGCAATTCCAGGATACACAGGAAACTCAAAGCAGGAACTCAAAAATCACATCCATTGTTAAGGGAAAAGAGAAACAAATACACCCATATTACCTGTTTGATGCATGATGGTCAGATATGTTTTCTGAACTATTCTTACACAGTGTGTAGCCCAATGTCTAATAAAACAGGCCACTGACATTCAGGGTGGTGCTTTACCATCTCATTTAACAATCAAAACGATTGTTTATAGATCTACCAAAAGGTCAACCACAACAAAATATTCTTCCTACAATTCTAGGTTGTAGAAAGTGAACATTTAAAGTTATCATAGACAGAGTCCCAGGAACCTGGTGCTGGTAAAATCTCACACTTCTGATCATCTTGTTTCCATCTTCCAAATATTAAGTCATGGACTACCGACCTTTTGTTCATAATGATCATGGTATGCTGGGAATGAGCCTAGAAAGCTAACCTATCACTACATGTTAAATGAACACTGTGCTCAATGAACTACCTATCCGACCAGTTTCTATTCTTAAAATTTTCATCATTGACTAATTTCAACATTAAAACTGCCTCTTCTTGGATATCAGAAAGATTTCTGGTGACAAATACACTAGGGTGGACAAGGGCTGCATGATGGTAGATGCTCCATAACATGACAATTATTCCTCTAGAATCATCTATAAAATTTTCATTCTTCATCTCCACGCTTTCTAACAAGTAGTTTCATTAGGTTGTTTGATATTTCACCAGGTTACCTTCATTCTCCAAGACTCTGGAGTTTAAAGAATGTCTTTTATCTAAACAAGGCAGTGTAACAATTCTATCTCTCCATTAACCAAGATCTTTTCTGTACAAACCCTGTTCACAGTTTTTCCTGTGATTTTGAACACTGATTCTATCAATGTCCAAGGACACTCTCCTATACATCATCTTAAAATTCCCTAAGGGGAACTTTCCTGGATCCCACCAATCTTGTGATCCTAGGGCTCAGTTTCTCTATCAGAGTGTGAAGAATATTCCCATATCCAAAGGATTGTGGAAATTACACATTTAACTGCTGATAGAAAAATATAACTCCCTCCTCAAAGAGAACAAAAAATAGCTCATTCTGGAAGAAAATATCAGTGACCATGGCCCAGGATCACAGACCCGAGTCACCTAAAAACTACCATTTAAGTAGTTCACTAAATTTTTATACTAAGAGAACAAAGAAAGTGACAAATCAAGACATATTTACAATTCATTGGTGGAAACGAGGAAGAGGTGCTTTATAACAAAGCACTGAAACCTTTTAGAGGCTTCAAACAATGTCTGATTACATGCTTAACATCTGATTAGGTTGAACCTAGAAGTCTGCTAAGTTAATACATTTCCAAGGAAAACTAGTATTGTGCTCGTACATTCCATGTGATTCACCTCACGGTCATGGCAATGTTAGGTCAGGTAAAGAGGAAGGCACTCTTATGGCTACGAAGAGGGCTAAATATGGTTCAAGATAATTTGGCCCTTGACCTGCAATAAGAAAATTCTCCAATTCAATGAAATTCAGAGTTAATAATCATTATAAAGGGTTCAGTTTAAAGGTTCAACTTCTTTGTGGTAACTTTTTTTGATAAAACTAAGTGATACGTGGCACTGAGTACAAATTCTTACCCAATCTCTCTACAAGGACAACTTAGTGACCTGTGGCAGGGTAAATGGGAAACTAGAAATCTCTTTATCATGTATTCTGCTTTGAAGTATTAAAGCTTGGATAGGGCACAGATTCAAACTCCTCGGAGCTTTCTTGGGCTTGGGAATCCACAGATGGGCCATGCAAAGATAATTGATGATAAGTTCATCATTTCCTCTCTAATGGTTCCTCCTCCCACTTGATTATCAGAATTGAATATATCAGATAATGCTAAAATCCTTGGACCGGTGCTCCTTGAATACAAACTGCTACTTGTAATTGGTACCTCTGATGTCTACTTGCAAGAAGCAGAGGCCTGACTGTAAGTTAGAAGGACTGAAGGGTGTATTAGTTACCTTCCTGTTACTATGACAAAACACCATGAAAAAATAACTTATTAAAGGAAATGTTTATTTGGTCTTACTGTTCCAGGGACAGATAAGTCCATCTAACCTGAGAGGCAAGGAAGTCAGAGGTGGATATGAGCAATCAAGTCCTCAGTGAAAACTGTGAAATAGAGAGAACATACTGAAAGTAGAACAAAACTTTTAATCTGAAAGTTAACTCCCTGGTACATACTTCTTCTAGGAAGGTTGTACCATGTATACCTTCCAAAAAAGTACCAACCAAGCGGGAAACAAGTATTCAAATATCCTACAATATTGAGATAATTTCTCACTTAAAGCACCAGTGGCATATCAATCTGTGACTAACAAAGAAGAAAGAAGAGGAAGGATGAGTAGGAAGGCCAGGGCATTTGTTGAACTGAATTATGATCTGTGCTGATGATAAATTGTGGAGGATCCTCAGGACTCTTTAAAACATTTTGAGATATCTCAAGTTTCCAGGAAGTATGTGTGTCCTGCAGGAAGGGTTCACTAAGGATCAACAAAGGTGTAAAAAGAGACCTAAAGTATGTAAAAGACATGGGACCTAGGGCAGAATGTGAGATATTGGCCTCACTGCTCCCTTGGAGATCACTACAGTAAGTGGGAGGCAAAGGTTCCATGGGAAATAGCTATCTATATTTTGAACCCATTTTGAGAAGTTCTGGAGATCTGTGATGAGAATTGTTTTTGCTTTGGCCTCTTTGTGATACTGAAGAATGGATTCAGAAAGACTGTATGACTCAGAGACCAGACTTGGATGACACTTTTATGGTATGGTCATCTCATTCACTTAGAAGAAGAGGAGACACTGTAACACTAAGATACAGTGTCTAAATGATGAAAGAGTATTGAATGAGAGGTGATTTACACATCTCTTCATCTGTCACAGGGGTCCTTGCATATCTGATGTTACCTTTCTCAGAAGTATCAACCTACAGTAAGCTATTGAGAAGCTGTGGAAGACTGCTGCAATTGCCTCCCTTACAAGGATGACTCCAACTCAGAATTCTCTGTTTTTCCTCTGCATAAACATTGATAGCTCATAGCTGTGATACTGTGGTTATTGGGTTCTGTTCTTGGGTATCTTAATGTCATTAATAAAATAATTTAATAATAAACTCTAGTAGAGTTCAAAGATAATCTATTCAAGTTAAGAGGGACAATTTCAAGTTTAGACAAGTATACAACTCAGCAACCTCACAGAGAAGAAGAAGGGAGGATGAAAGGAAAAATATATTCATGATGTTTAAGAAGGCATAGAGGTCAGGCATATGGTGGACAAACGGCCACATGATTAAAAAGGTGTGGGGACATTTAGAGAAAACATAAGGAAGCCCAAAGTATCAGAAAAGGTATTTTTAGATTGAGACAGCATCCAAAATACAAATAAAAGAAACATTAAAAAGAAAAAGGAAAAGTTGTTCCTGTTTGATCTGAGCACAGTGAGGTAGGAAGACCCATTTGAATTTCAACATAGCACACAAGTACTACAGCATGTAGGAGAATTCTGGGAAGGAAATGGGTATTATGTCAATTAATGAGAAAACAGTTTTGACACAGGGTCTTATTATACAACCTTGAGAGTCCTGTGATTGTTACATGGATGAGGCTTACCTTAAACTCATCATACAAGATCTCCTTGCTTCTGCCTCCTGATTCCTGGAACTGAACATGTGATGTGCCATTATGCCCCTCCAGGAAAAGTATTCCACCTAAACTTTAACTGTGCATTTAGTAGGTCTTTGTCCTGGTGACTGACCCTGCCTATCTGGAATGCTAGGTCTCCACTCTGACCATGGATTCTCTTAACCATGAGTTTTCTTTATTGGGCCTTTATAGCTTATCTAATATCTTCCAGAAAATAGATAATACTAAAATCACTTAAGAATAGGACCAGGCATCAAAGACTTCAACCCCCTTTTCCCCCTCTGGCCTTCGGAAAGACCAAGGCCTCCAAGAGGCCCAAAGTAATTTGGGCTTCTAGATGAAGAAGAAACTAGTTGTTTCTTTGGGTTCCTTTAACCCTAAACATTTTTTTTTTAGTTTAATTGTCTTAGTTTTATCACATGGTCTTTAACTCAGATCTGGAAATTGTTCTGATCGCCTTCTGACAATGTGACAAGTCCCTTTCTAAGTGTGTCTGGGTGTCAGGAATCCATTATCATGGGGTGGCCTCACTGTACATATTCTGTCTTCTGGATTCCACTATATTCAAACTCCTAACCTTACTAATATTCTCTAATTTCCTACATCCTAATTTAGTGGTGTCCTCAGATATCTTCCATCAAGAAAATAAAAATAAAATGTATGCATTCTGAAGTCAACACAAATTCTCTGTAATCTTTATTTTTCTTATCTCTGTTCTTCGTGGTAGAAATGCTGTGAAATTTCAGAGTTTGAGTCATTTTGCTTTTTCTTTCTCCACTTGCTCATGGGCAATGATGAATTTAAAATGAGCATGACCATTGAGATAATAACTATTTAAAATTTGTCTCTGAAAGGAGCAGAAAATGCTCATTTGTACTTTTTGTGACTTTGCACATTGTGAGTACTTTCATCAAGATCAGAACCAAGTAACCAACAGTTTAAACTCTGGATGCACAGCCATGACAATTTCTCATACATTTGGCCAACCAGCCCCTATACATCACTACAGTGAGTATACATGGTGAATATGTCTCACCTCCTCTGGCCCTCAACCCTAGCCACAGAACAGCTTCTACAGCATCTACCAGGTCCTTTTTAGCTATGAGAATCTGTTGCCAAACTAAATAAATATAGTGACTCCTCTACTTCTTCCTCTACTTTCTTCCTGCTTTTCTGTCTGTGCTTCAAGACACCGTTGTTAACAAGGTTTTCTTCCTACCACAATATATAAATTTGGGCAACAAAAAGGCAACACATTTGTTAATTTGCCATGTGTCTGAAAATAAAGAATAGTTTAGTGCTGTCACTGCTGTTGTGATAGAATATCCTGACAGAACAACTGTAAGTATGGAAGGTTTAATGGGCTACATTTCTCTACATTTTGCTGGCGATGTCAAGGTGACGGTAGCTTGAAAAATTTGATCACATCACTTTATAGTCAAAAAGAAAAAGTAGTAAATGTTCCTGTTATTTTATAACAATAATAAAAAGGTAACCAGCACATCAACCTAGCCCCTTAATTCTCATGCCCAGTAAAACTACTTCCCCATTATCTTCATGCTCATCATGGTGCAAAGTTGTTTTCTGGAAGACATCAGGGGGTAGTTTTTTTTTTTTTTCTGGATCCAGTCATACGGGGTTCTAAGAATCCTATTTGACTACACTTCAGATAATCTACTAATATATCAATTAATTACTGCCAAGATGAGAACTGGTTTTATTTATAGCTCTGAGCATCTAACAGGAACTTCTTGACTGAACTGAATATACCCAGAAGAGATGTGGGAAGAATAGACCCCAAATCAGTAACTTCTACATTGATGATGCTTGGAAATTATGGAAATATCCATTTCAAGATTGAAATGGTGAGTCTTGAGGGGCCAAAGTAGATTTGATGGAAAAGATATCTTAAGGTGCCAAAGTGGAGGCTCCAGAAAGGAAGAAATGTAATTTCTTCTAGACTCATTCTAGTTCCTTGTAAATTCACCACAAGGAGCCTCTCCCTTGAAGCTATCTGCACTACTTTTTGCTGTTTCATAACCATGTATCCAACTGCTGTTTACTTCCAAGGCATCCACTCCTTTTATTCAGGAGGCAAAGCATCCCTTCTCACCAAACAGCTGAATCTGGGGTCTTAGCAGCACTGACAGTGGACAACATAGGTTCTAAGAGCTTCAAAATGCTTGGCCCTAATTCTTGTACAATTCCTCCCCATAGAGTTTTCTTGCTGGACCATCCTACTGGACCTCACATATAATTCAAATCTATGGACTCAGATTTAGTATCAGCAGATCTCAGAATCCCTAGTTTAGACAAAGAGGACAAGCATCTAACTGTTAAAAACATTAAAATTATATTTTCACAGTCCACAAGGCTAACCCTAAATGACATCAGATGAATTTAGCATCTTGTGCTCCTTACTTATCAAATCCATACCACATTTCCCTGAAATTGGTTTTCCTATTATTCTGTTTATTTGAGGAAAGGCATGTGTAAGAGAGGAATTGATGAATTACTTACTATTACCTGGTTTATTCACCAAAGAATACCAAACTTAAATCTAGACTAGCCTCTTTCTCCTCCCTTCATTTGTTCTTTTCTTTCTTCTATTTTAGAGCTAGAATTGAAACCATTGTCTCACAGGTGTTAAATCTGTGTTCACTTTTACCCAAGCCCACCTCCACAGTGATTTCCTTATTTTAACTATAGGTATGCTATTAGGCATTTTGGAATAAATTACTTGCAACAAGAATGAAAAATGCATTGAAGGGGGCAGGACTAATCACCTCTTCACCAACACAGGATTTGCATCCTTATGATGAACACCTGAGGTCAACTGCATTAAAAAATATAATACTTGTTTTAGTTCCAGCTTGATTCCAACATAATCTCTGCCTTCGTAGGCACACTCAGAAATGGGTTTAGTAAATTCCAAGGAGATTGTCATTACAATCAAGTTGAAAATTGAGACTAATATTACATGACTAGAGTCAAAATTTAGTGTGTATTCACATTCTTGTAAATAGTGTGTTGTCTTTCTCTCACTGCATATACTTTACAGAGATTTTCATAGTGTTAAAATTTCATGTCTTTAAAATGACCTTCTGTATTACATTGCAAGTCTACATTTTCATATGTTTTGTTCATATACAATTATGTGAGTGCTTGTACATCAGTGTACATGTAAAGGATATAGGACTTTAAAAAAATATCTTTCTTTACTTACTTTAATTTTTCAATTTGCATAATATTTACATAGGACTCTAGTTTCAAGTTCTCATTTGCCCAGAATTTTCCCCACCGATTTCTCCTTCTCTTCCAGTTCTTTAAACTTCTCTAAATGCTTACAGTAAGCAAGCTTCCCTCTTGGGAAAATTTTTTTTTCTCAAGGCTGAACTTCTGTGTATTTTTGCTTTGGACTTCCTCTTGCATTTATGGGAGGAGAGAAGATGGAAAATGAAATAATAATAAATGAAAACATAAAAGATGAAGAATATGAATGCAATAGTTTGGATATGTTCCCTAATGGCCCATGAGTTTTAATAGCTTGGTCTTAGTAGCAAATTTATTAGAATATTATGAGTCCTGTAAAAGGAGTGAGTGGGCAGATCTCAAATAGCTTGGTGCATGCTTTTGTAGTGTGGCTTCCTCATCCATTTTTTCTTGTTCTGTAACATCCTAGCAGGTATTCTTTGCTTGACTACCATCTCACTACTGCAATGACATGCTTCCCACAGGCCCAGAACCATGAGAACTGCTGACAGATCTAAAGTTCTAAAACTTTACGATGTAATAAACTTCTCTTCACTACTAATAATTTCATTTTTAGGAAGTGCTAACATAGATGTTATACTTTGATACTAAAATCTTGTTTTGAAAACTTTGTAAGCAGCATACAACACTATTTTAAGAGATGATTGAATGTTAGTGGATGGTGTCTGCCAAGAGCAGTTATGTCAGTGGCGACAGACCTCTGATTGCAATATTTAGCACACATCTATTCCTGTTTCTCTCTAATTTGTGGCCACCATGAAATAAGCAATTTTTTTCAACCATCTGCTCCTATAGCATGAAGATCAGCATAACACAGGAGATAGCCAACCATAGCCTGAGCCCACAAGACCATGAGTCAAAGAAATCTTTCCTTTTTCACAATGTTTTGTTAGGTAATTTCCATGAAACACAAGTAAGACAACATTCTATAGTTATATTCCCATGCTGCACTCAATTGCTGGTTCAGATCCTTATCTATGTCTAGATTTGTATCCAGCTCCAAATCCATGCCCATCTTCATGTCTCTGTGGAGGTCATCTAACGTGAGTCAAATCCTACATGTCTTATTTGACTAATAACTTTTTCATTTCATAAATACCAAGAGGCAGGCATTAAAGAAGGCCGTTATAGCTCTGCCTCATGTGAGGATGTATCCAAGTAAGTATTCTTTTTATGCTAGGACATAGACAAAAAGTGGTATGAAGAGCTTCACAGTCCCTCAATAGCAACTGCTAAGGTTATGGTTCAAATTCAAGTAGTGTGATGGCTGTCATGGATTCACCATTATTTTTCTCAGATAACTCGATCTCCACTATGAGCTTTCTCTAGTTCAGTCATGGAGTATTGAGGAGAGTTGACAGATAGGACAGATTATTTTTCTCATCCTGGATTTTTTTCAGCTTCCTGCCTAGGTAAAAAATGCTTTCTTTTCACAAAGTTGTATACATAGAAACTGAGTTTCCAACAGCGTTCACATAATCATGAGTTTTAAATGTACTATAGTGGGGAGGAGCTTGCTCCTGCCTCAACTTGGTAACCCAGAGTTTAGTGACTCCCCAAGGGAGGCTTTACCCACTCTGAAGAGGGAAGGGGGATGGGGAAGTGAGGAAGTTGGAGAAGGGAAGAGAGGGGGAACTTGGTTTGGAATGTAAAAAGAAAAATGTTTTGTTTTAATTAAATTTTAAAAATGTTTAAAAGGAAGAAAACAGCCTAACAGGATAACATTTACCTTTTACTTGGGGTGTTGAGGGCTTTTATATTTCATATAAACTGTCTATATGGTTGATACTAAGTATATCATATTGATATCTGTTCAAATTGGGTTTTGTTCCAGTTTTCCCTATTTTGTTTTTGGGAGGAATGGGGCAGGGTGACATTGCATAAGTTAGGGTGGTCTGAAGCTCATGGTATACCCAGACTGGCCAGCCTTCCTGCTCAGCACCTGAGTGTTGGGATTACAAGCATGAACCTCCATGATCAGCATTCTTGTCTTCTTTTGAGTTATTTATGGTACCTCATTAAAACAAAGATTTGTTTAAAACTGTACTTCAGTGACATTGGGAAGATGTCACACTTAACAATTCATACATGATGCAAATATTTATTAGAAACCTACTATGAACCAGAAGCTATTATAGTAACAGGTGTATTATGGGTGGATGAAATGGGCATCATAGTTGCCCATATGGGCAACCTTCCCTGAGAGGAAATTACAGAAACTAGTAAATATGGAAATAATAGACTATTTTATAAAATTTATAAAATTACAAAATAGAAAAATTTCCATATGTCTAAGGAAATAATAAGAATCTATTGGAGATGTAGAATTTGAAAACAGAGGAGTGATATAGAGATAATACATAACTCATAAAAGTGCAGAGAACTGAGTGACTGTGGGGTGCCCAACCTCAACTGATATATCTGCAGTACAACTCTTATAGCTCACAATCAGGATTTATCATAAAATAGAGGTGGAGAGGCTGTAAGATCATAGGAGCAAGAGGCCTAATGCTGATAGATAGTGTTCCCTGGATAGGATGAGGAAGTTGTATCCATAGTTGTCCTAAAAGACCAGCAAAATGATAACACTACTTAACATGTATATTCAGATAAGTGAACTGGTGCTGCTGTTAGATGAAAAGTTGCAGAAAATCAATGTTTCTAAGAGAGGTAGTAAAGCTCATACATGGATGTGCCCTCACATAGATTGTCCAGTCCAAACTGGTCAGCCCTGGACATATGGACATATGAGCAAAGCTAATAGACTCAATAAGTTTTATATGTATGTGTGTATTTATACGCATGCAACAAATTAAGAAATTATGAGTTTGGGAGTAGGTAAATGAAAAGTGCTAGGGGGCAGAGAGGAAGGCATGGGATTGGTATAGATGTGTGAAACTCTCAAATAAAACTATAAAATAAAAAGATAAAAGCAGCCATATATTTTTCAATTATTTTCTGCAAAGTCAATGGTTGAAATATTATAATATTTAGTATTTAATAATATATTCTGAATGCTGCATAGGTTTTTTTTCTTGAAAAACGGGGTTTATTGATTTTTTAAATTGCAAATAGTCGTTACAAAAAGTTTTTTTTCTTTTAAATAAATTCACACAAAGAAAGAGAAATAGGAAGCGACGGTAGTGACCAGCAAGAGGAATAATAATCACATTCATCTTTATGTGTGTGCGCCAGTCATTTATGTTAGCGTTGGAAAACTCCAACCTGGAATCCAGAACCTCGAATCTGCGAGCACGCGGAATGTTTTGAGATGGGCACGTGAAGTCAAAGGGGTTCTTTTTTGTTTTCCCTTTTAGAAGCTATACACAAAAGGCGGCTTCCTTCTGTACTGTCACAGAGCTTGTACATACATTCTCAGTCCTACCTGTGAAAGGCCTGAAAGAAACTCAAATTGCAGTCCAACTCAAAGGGGAGAATTTCTAAAATAAATAATCCAACAATTTTCTGCATTTTTTAAAATTAATTTTTCATTTTTTTAAAATAAAATAACCAAAAAAGTGTAAAGATAGAAAAATGTTGTTGAAGAATAATATATTAAAACTGTGGAAAAAAGGAAAGACACGTCACAAAATTTTAAGATTAATATTAAGATCATAATTTAACATAAAAGAATATATTCTATGGATTTGTCATCCCGATAAATATGAACAAAATTAACAAAAAAAGCATAGTTTGGCAATAAATACGTTTTGATAAGTTAAATAAGCTTTTTTATATTGATGTGAAGTGACAAGTAAAATTTTTGCTCTCCAATTTCTGAAAGTTAGATGAAGTTTAACCCCAGGGAAAAGAGCATGGCGTGAGGGCTCTAAGGTAGACCTAAGGTATTCTAGAGCAAAATCCATTAAAGCTACTTCTACAGGAAATCGTTTTACACAGATACTGTATGTGGAATGAATACCATTAACTGCTCACCCCTTACAGTTTTTTTTTTAAGCTTTTCTCTCATTTTGTCGTCATTTTTAAGATGTCACATATGAATTGGGGAACTTTAGCACCAAAATCAAGTGTCTCATAGCCCATCTAGTTTCCCCTTCCTCCCCACTTAAAAAAAAAAAAGAAAAAGAAATTAAATCACAAAGTCCCACTTATGTCAAAACCTTCGTCCAACTGGTTCAACCTTCCTCCCTGAAGACCTACACAAACCCGGGCAAGATTAGTCAACAGGGGTTCGGGCTGGGAAGAAAAAGGTTTTGAGTGTCAAAATAGGTTTCCCCCAAACCCCAAGTCCAACAACAATTCTCTGAGGGAGGCGGGTCACTACAAGAAAGAGGAATAAGTGTGCGAGAGACTGAAAGGAAGGTGCTCTTGGGTCGCCAGCTGGGGGAGCTGCTGGTTGCGGGTCACCCCGCAACCCCACGGGCAGAGGCTCTGGGAGGCTCACGGGTGCCCCCTGGCGTTGAAGAGGTAATGTAGTCACAGTGACAAAGTTAGATAACAAGGCACTAAGTTGCTTCTGTAAACGGTTACTGCTTTTCTTTTGTGATTTGGCATTTAAGGCTTAAGCCGAAAAAAAGGCATCTACTGACAAATATGGGACTCTGTTATGCGTGGTTAAGTGGGCTATGAAATGGAGGAAGGGGGTTTCAAGCCAGAAGAAGCTACCGACAAATTGACTTGTCCTTATGGTAGGGGTGGGGATGGGGACGACATACCAAGGTTCTGGGGAAGGGGTTGAGCTTAAATGTATCAATGTAGGGATTGAGGGGAAGTTAGGGGGTGGGGAGGTGAAGACTTGGGATGGGGTGCAGGGTGGAGAGGTGAAGGAGGCAGGGTGTCCCTCCCTACCCTGGCTTAGTCATCTGAGAGAGTCTGCTGAAAATGGGCAGGCGTCTTGAGTTGTCCAAGGTAGAGGAATCTGAGCCACTGTGGCTGCTGCTGGAGCTGCTCAGATAGCCCTCCTGGTCTGAGAGAGAATCCTGAGGTCAAACATGTGAGGGGACTCGGACATGGGCCGGAAGAGGAAGGTGGTGGGGGAGCCTCCCCCGGGTAGCCCCATGCAAGGAGCAAAGAGGCTCGCCAGCTCCTGGCTGGAAAAGGCGAAGGGGTTATTGGTGCCATCGGGCAGGGTAGGTGAGCCCAGGAGGTCATCCGCGCTCGGGATGGGGGGTGAGGTGATAGACGTGGGGCTGTCCAGCAGCCCCGTGGCAGCGGCGGTGGCAGCGGCACTGGGAAACCCAGCAAAGCTAAAGCTATGCTGGAGGCGGGGACGGTCAGCGGAGAGGTCCCTGCCCCCGGCCAGGGCGCGGCGTTCCTCGGCGTTGTGAATGAAGTGGCAGCGGGGCCCGTACGGGCAAAAGCCGATGGTGTGGAAGGTGCGGCAAAGCTCCGTCTTGTACTTGGGGTGGCGGGTGAGGCCGCGGAGCTCGTGGATGCCGTGCGCGAACTGGCACTTGTCCCCGTACTTACAGGCACCGTTTGACCTGGCCGCTCCCAGGCTGCTTCTGGGCGGGCAGAAGCCGCTCGCCCCCTTCAGAGAAAGAGCGGTTTCGAAAGAGGCTGTGGCGGGAGCTCAGGCACCGGGCCGGCTCGCCCTTAAGGCTGCTGAGAAGTTGGTTCTGATGGAACTGGAGCTGGGCAGAGTGACCGAGTGCCTCCGAGGGAAGCTCCCGCCAGCAGCCCCCACTGCCTTCCTGTCCAGCAGGCAGCCCCCAGCATCTTGTTACCCTTGCATAAAACTTCGCTCAAGTCGAAGATGGTGGCAGACATGAGGGTGGTGGTCATCGTGGGCGTTCGCGCGGGGCAAGGAATAGTCTCTGCTGTGTCGTGAAGGTCCCGGTGCCGGGAAGGCGCAGCCTCCGGCTCTCCGGTCTGGAGTCCCACACGCCTGCTTCCCGCGCCCCTCGCCTTTCTGACTCCCTGCTGCATAGGTTTGATGAGGCATAATAATAATAGTTCTTGGACAATTCAGCATTGTAGGTGGTGCCACCTGAGATGTGCCTCACAGCTAGTGAGAGCCCCCTTCCACAGTTCCTGGAAGATGTTGTTTTCCATGTTAGTTAGTTGAGAATAGTTTTGAAACTCCAGTGATAGCAATTCCCCTCCCTCTCTCAAAAAATTCATTTCTAACAGGATACCAATCACTGAGTCAAAAATTATACATAGAAAGCACTAATCTCAGAGATGCTCATTCTGATATGTTATTTTATTAAACCAGAAAAATAAAAGATATATACTTTTTGTTTTAGTATTTTAAAACAATCCTTTTTTTATTTTACATGCGAATCACAGTTCCCTCTCTCTCCCTGTTTTAGAAGCCCACTTATCTGTTCCCGGCTGCTCAGCCCTGAAATAACCATACAGAAACTGTATTAATCACTGCTTGGCCTATTAGCTCTAGCTTCTTATTGGCTAACTCTTATATCTTAATTTAACCCATCTCTATTAATATGTGTATTACCATAAGACTGTAGCTTACTGGCAAGGTTCTGGCTGTCTGTTCCCAGCAGGGGATACATGGCATCTTTCTAACTCTGCCTTCTTTCTCCCAGCATTCAGTTTAGTTTTCCCTGCCTACCTCTATTCTGCTCTGCCAAGCCCCAAACAGACTCTTTATTCATTAACCAATAAAAGCAACGCATATACAGAAGGACTTCCCACACCACGTCCCCTCTTCTCATTCCTCCACCTTCCCACCAACTCACGCCCATCCACTTCTCAGAGAGGGTGAAGTCTCCCATACAGAGTTAACATAGTCTGTCACTTCATATGGAGACATGACCAAGGCCTTCCCCCCCCCCGTATCTAGACTGAGCAAGGTATCCCTCCATAAGTAATGGGCTCCAAAAAGCCAGTTCATGTACTAGGGACAAATAATGGTCCCATTGTCAGTGGCTTCACAATCTGCCCAATCATACAACTATCACCTGCATTCAGAGGTCCTACTTTGGTTCTATATGGGTTCCCACCTGTCAGTCCAGAGTAGGTGATCTCCCACTGGTTTGGATCATCTGTTTCTGTGGGTTTTGCATCATGATCTCCTTCCTCCAACCCACTATATTTTCCAAGTTCCAACATCAGGGACTCCCAGGAAATCTGAGGTCATTCCTTCCTAGATCTTCAGCCAGCCCATACTAGCTGGACTTTCCAGTCTCCATAACCCTATCTCTCATTTTGTAGAAAGAAATCTGCCCTTTCCTCCAAGTAAATGAAAAAAATACATTCCATATGCACAAAGGAATATACAAACAAAACAAACTTAACTCAACAAAACAATTCTTTTTGCAAAAAAAAAAAAAAAGGTAGACTAGAACCCAAACAGGGCAGTGGTCATAGAGGCTAACAAGAATGCACTCTTATAGCTTTGTTATGGATAATGACTGCATCTCATCCATTAGTGGGATATCAGCTTCAAAATCTAAAGCAGTTGATTAATTGCTTGAGGGGGAAGAAAAGGGTTCAGAAAATATGAGATCTTGACAGGCAGATTCTATAATTAAGGAAAAAATTATTTACAATTTACACCCATTGTTTCTATTTTTCTGGGGAGCTCTGATTAATATGCCTGGCTCCCTCAATTAAAGTAGATTTCCCTTTCTTGCAAGCTAAGGAAAATTCTTTTGTTAAATACCACTCAATTTTAATAAGCAATATATTCAAGTTACTTGAACAGATACATATATTTGTATCATAGTATTTCCTAAAATGGTTGTCCAAATAGGTCTGAGAAACAAAATTCCCTTGATTTGAGAATTCCACTTCATTAATACTACACATTAACTCTCCCCTTCCTGAGAGTTTTCAAGAAATTGTCTTGCAAAAATAATTCTTCTTAGGTCCATAGAAGATATTTTGTGTAGACTCAAGATCAGAGCTTCTTGTCGTAATCACCTGCATTATAGATGCTCAAAGGACAAGTGTAAAGAAGCACAGATGGGGTTGATACCAAAATTAAAATAAAGCTTATATATCTGCAGCATATTGAAAGAACAACTCATTCACCTTTGCTTGCACATTTCCCTAGATGAGGGAATAATTATTTACTTAAGGTGCTCACCCAATCTTTGGATTTTTCTGCTTTTCTCCTAGATATAGCCTACATGAAGCTACAGTGTGAGTGCCTATCTAATACTCTTCCTCAGTTATTCCTTCAGATATTTGTTGACATCTTATAGCTTTTGGTCTTATGTGTGTCTGATCCAGATTAATGTTCCTAGTCTTCAAGAGTTTCTATTTAAAATGTTCAGATATAAATCATGAAGTCTTTATACATATGGTCTGACTCTGTCAGGGTACAAGAGAGCAACCATTAGCGTTATTCAAAATATTATTACTCTAAGCACTGTTTTGACCTGATTATAAGCCAATACCTGTGTCTTTAAAATAAAGTAAATGCTATGATGTAGATGAAGCATAAGATAAAGAAGTGATTCTAAAGGAAAATTGGGTTTCAGCTGGGTCAGACCACAGTACATTTGTCAAGAACAGTGCTATAGGATCAATAAATCTCAGGGCTAAAGAATCAGAAATGCCCTGAGGATTGGTTCTCATGTGCTAAACAATCTAGTCACGAGCAATATTCCCTTGTAGCAGCAATCACCTAAATCTTTTCTTTTATTGGACTGTCTTAGTGCAATGTTTTCAAGAACCTACTTGTGTTTGAGGGGGTAAAAACATCTAGAGAGAAAGAAGAAAAACTTAAAATTGTCTTGAACTTTTCAGCCTCACTTTTTGGAATAATAAATTGTTAAGTGAGTTAAAAATACTTCATGTAGACAACTTTGCAGGGAGTTATAGTTTGCTTTTGAATCTAATAGATCTCACTTGATTTTTTTGAAATTTAAGTGAAGTCATTAAGTAGGAGGCTCTATATGAATATGTAGTCTTGAAACCTGGAAGTCAACAGGAAGGGTCTTAGAATTAGGAAACTTTTTCCTGGTCTAGTTGGTGAGATACTTAAGACAAGATGTTTTGGGACCAAATATAGGGTCCAGAAAAAGAGAAAGGATTATTTTTCATTGGCATATCTGAGCCCCTCTAAAAATGCATGATAAATAATTCCACCAGTTGCCTGCAATAATGTGTCTCTATTTCACAATAAGCAGTATGGTTTCTGTTTCATCATAACACAGCCATGTCCTTTATGCAGAATAAGGCACAGCACCTCTTTACTCTGAAGATCAGAACTGGGATCACCAGCACAGAAACAGACTGAGCCAGCTCTTTAGCTGGACCTTGACTCCTGGCCACACACTCCTCACAGCGCCCTGCTGCTGACCCTGCTGCTGGGACTCACAGGTGAGCATGTCCTCTGCCTCTGCCTCTCCCTGCCGATGGAACTCAAGGACTCCAGATAAACACAAGAACTGCCACAGGAATGAAGATTAGAACATTGTCTGAGGGTCTAGAGAGGTCATGAGCACTGGTCTGATAGCCCATCGGTTAGGACAAGTGACTAGAACCATCCTATCAGATAATGTTTCAAATACAATAATTTATAATATTTCAGCTAGCAAAATTCTTTTCAGTAGAATCAATGTAACTCTGAGGCCCACTAGAGCTAACAGGTCACTTTTTCCTTCTAAGATTATTCATATTACTGTATGTATGTATTCATATTGCTGTATGTATCAGCTTTCCCCGCCTTGTCTTTCGCAGACTTTAAAACTCACACCACACAAGGATCATTGAATACCAGCCTCTGCCCTTTATTGCTATATGCTCTCCTGGGGAAGAGGGATCAGGAATAAGACTTATGTATACTTTCAATATGTGCTCTTATAATCGTTTCTGAATGTTCTTTGAAGAATTTAATCAATATTTAGTTACCTTGAGAGTTATTGCTAGATGTTCAGAAGCCATCATGCTGACTTGTTATCTTCAGGTTTCATGGGTTCTACATGGAGATTTATGCATCTGTTGGATCTGTTATCTTGACTACAATGATGAAAGGGCCTTTATATTAAGGACCCTTTCTCCTAAAAATGTGTAAATGGTTGTGTTCTGTGCAATATTAGCTTGTTTCCAGCCTGGCACTGTGGTAAAGTCCCCCTTACTTTTTAGCTGCAGTTAATTACTTTGCCACAGTTTATTACATGGTCAAGTCAAAGAAAACCCTGTTCTCACAGAGATAAGGACCACAGTGACTGAACACAGCAGATGCGATGTAGTGTCCAATGTGAAAGTGTTACAACAGTGGGAAGGATGGTAGTACTGGGATGATCTTTGTTAGTGTTTAACTCCACCTTTAGGAAAGGGCCTTTACCAAATACTTACATTTGGAAGAAAGGAGGCCTGAGGCTCATAGGACAGCCAATGTTATGAGCTCATATTCAGTACAGACAGAGGCAACAGAACCTAGAGACCCTGATATAACATTTGATCAGAGCGTTGGAGATGAAGATTACTAAGATAGGGTCTAGGGGCAGAGTAGTGGCAAATACTACATACCCACCAGTTCTAGAATTAACACAAAACCTGTATGGATGGTCAAGTAGGTTTTGAAAAAAGAGATCCAACATCCTGAATCTTATTTTCGTGCTAAATGCTTTATTCTACTCTTTGCTGAAACATTTGTCTACTGTATCATATAACAGCCAATAAGCTTGGGTTTTATTGTCACTTTGTTGTGTTGGAATAATTTGAACAGTGAGGCTGCAACCCCTGTGCTAGTGTTTTAGATTTCTGTGGACTAAGAGAGTCCTTCCACCTTCTAATAAGTGTGAAGTCAAAAATACTTTCTGTATTTAGATCACACATAGCTACTACAGCCTGCACTCTGGGGATGGAACTGAGAAGATGGATGGGGTTTCTCTCAAGAAAAGCTACTATGCTTACTCCATCTGCCCTCCCTAAGTCAGCTGAAGTCTGTAAAAACTGGAAACTTCCAATTGCTATGATCACCCACATCCACTGAAACAGAGTTAGCTGAGATTCTCAAACTCGCTCTGTAAAGCAGATTCCAGTTTTCTAGGCTCAGAGAGGCAGGTTCTAGTCCCTCCTTCTATGACTTCCTTTCCTTTGCCATAGTTTGTTGCCTCAAATTGCAGCTAGTTACTGCTGTAGTACTTAGTGAGAGAAGAGTTGTTTTTTGGGCACATGTCATTTACCTTAAAATTTCTCTATGCTTACCATTTTACTTTTATGGTTCCCATCAGGATGCCAAGGGTAAGGGCTGTGACCGGCTCTCTCTTTTGTCTAAGAGCACACTGGGTAGCCTCACTAAGGCATAACAACTCCTCAGTGGCATGGTAGGTTACCCTGGGAACCAGGTATATGATGACACAAAACCCCTTTGTTCTATTCAGTACAGTCACATGGATGCAAGGTGTTAGGCCAGAGGAACATGCCCACCAGGTATCATTTGCTGGGACCAAATATTCTGATTGGTTTGTGATTGCAGAGGGGTAAGTAGTGGTCAGGTATTGTCCCTCTTATAGTCCCTGACCTGAGACTTGATCGAGGGTCAAGGAGGTATTTGACTGCCATCAGCAAAAACCTGAGGTGCCCTTTCGCTCCTGCCAATTAGACTTGTTGGTTGAGGCCAACACAACTATTCCTTCATAATAGTGTTGCCTTGTACTGTAGCAGAGCCTGAAGGAGGCAGTTAGTTCTGGCTTGGAACTATTTAGAAGCAAGAATGACTGTTGCAGGACTGTAAACAGGGATTTGCAAGTTCAGAGGATCTAATAGGTATGGGGCCAGCATCCCAGTGTGTCTTTAGTGTTGGTAAAACTGAGGTTCTGAAGGCAATTGCTGGAGTGGTGGTACTAATAGTTGGCTTGGGAGAAGAGGAAGGATTTTTCTTATCTGAGCTGGGGTTAATTACTTTACTGGGGCCTAATGCTACAATCACAGGAGGTGTTGCAACAACGCACAGGGAGAAGGAGATCCCTACCATCTTCTCCTCCTGGAACATACAATCTTAATCCCCAAGTCTTGCCTGTTAACCAGTTAGCTTTTTTCCCTCCTCATTAAAGGTGATACTGATTTTTAGACTCTCCTGGTGTGGTTCGAGTAAAAAAAAAAAGACTAAGTCTCCTTTGTTAGTCCTCTACTTGGAGGCAACGGTTTTACATCCCCAGGCAGCACAATAAAATACTTCAGTCCCCCCACACACACACACATGGCGAGTTCACTTACCCCCCCCCGGACAAATATACCAGTCACAATGTCTGCAAGCAGGATAAGAGTTTCAGAGAGTTTGCTCAGTGTTTTCCCAACAGTCTTTTGCTAAAGCACATAGGTCGAAAGTTAGCTGGGGGGAGCCATGTGTCCAGGGGGTGAACTTCAGTGGCCAACCTTAAGGTTTGCCCAGTCTCTCAGGGTTAGTCAAGGTCCAGGTAAAGTTCCAAGGTGCATAGGGGTTTTCAGTATTTCCTGGGTGCAGATGAAGTAGCAGGTACCATATCAACAGGGTGAATTTCATTTACAGTTTTCCGATGCAGCTTTAGCTTCAAGGGATTGGTGGGGTGCTTGGAAATTTCCCAGGTCCCGTCCAGAAGTTTCTCAGCCTTGGGCACCACAGGTCTGGTGTGGGAATGGTGAATCCAGATGGAGATACCGTCCACTTTGAGTGCAGTTGGAGTGGTTAGGATGACAACATAGGGTCCTTTCCACTGTGGCTTCAAGGATTTGCGTTGGTGTCTGCAGATCAAGACCCAGTCACCAGACTCGAAACTGTGGGGCTCAGGGGAAGAGGAGGATGAATATAGGGCCGGCAACTGAGGCCAGATAGCTGCCTGCATTTGGGACAGTGCCTTTGGGCTCTCTAGGAGGTCCACTTCTTCCAAAGGCAGGATTAACTCTTCCTGCAAGCTAGGCACAAAGGGTGGGGGTAGACCATACATTATCTCAAAAGGGGTCAGGCCCATCTGGTATAGGGAATTTCTTACCCTGAACAAGGCATAGGGGAAGAAAGCCTCCCAATCACTGCCAATCTCCAAGGCTAATTTGGTAAGGGTCTCTTTTAGGGTCCAATTTATTCTCTGAACCTGTCCTGAACTCTGAGGGCAGTAAGCACAATGTAATTTGCATCCATCCCCCAGTGCAGTGGCTACTCCCTGGCTTACCTGGGAGATGAAGGCAGGGCCATTGTCTGACCCTATCATGTGTGGGAAGCTAAACCTGGGAAGGATCTCTTCAAGTAATTTCTTAGTCACCACATAGGCAGTCTCATGTTTGGTAGGATAAGCTTTAGTTCATCCTGAAAATGTATCTATAAAGACCAACAAATATTCATATATATATTTATCTGGTTTGATTCTGTAAAGTCCACTTCCCAGTACATACCTGGATGAATTCCTCTCATTCGGACACCTCTTGTTCCTTGTATTTTATAGGAGTTTACCAGCTGACATGCTTTGCAGTCATTTACAATTTTGTCAATGAGACAGTTTGTTGAATCTTTAGTGGAGATCTAGAGATTAGTTCTCTAAGTTTTCAGGTTCCCAAGTGGGAGGTTCAGTGAATTCTTTGGAGTAGGTGCTTCCCTAATGGAATGAGCACCTTTCCTGTTGGGAGTCTCCACCATCCATCTTTATTATAGGCTCCCCCTATTTGGGCAGCCCAGGTTTCTTCATCTGAATTACAATTCGGCTGGAGAGGCAAGCTACGAGGACCTGAGTCAGTTAGTATGGGTAGAGTCACTATTGTTCTGATCAGGGCTGCCTCCTTTGCTTTTTGGTCTGCTGGATTGTTTCCCCTCGAGATAGCATCTGTTCCCTTCTGGTGTCCCGGACAATGTATTACTGCTAGCTTTTTGGAAGCCAGAGTGCCTCTAGCAATTCTAATATTTCCTGCTTATTTTTAATAGTCTTTCCTTCTGCAGGAAGCAGCCCCCTTTCCATGTAAATTGCCCCATGGATGTGCAAGGTGGCAAATGCATACCTGCTGTAGGTGTAGATGTTGATTCTTTTGCTTTTTCCTAGATGCAAGGCCTTTGTTAATGCTATCAGTTCAGACTTCTGGGCCGAGGTACCAGTGGGCAGAGCCTCCACCCAGACTACCACGTGGGCTGTTGTCACTGCAGTTCCAACATACCTGTGCCCTTATCACACAAAACTGCTCCCATCCATGAACTGTCTCTTCTGCATCTGTCAGTGGCGTATCACAGAGGTCGGACCAAATGCAATACGCCTGACCTAGAATTTCAGCACAGTCATGGAGTGGAGCCTCTAGGTCAGGGTCAGGCAGAATGGTAGCTGGATTCATGGTAGCTGGTGTTTGAAAGGTTATTCTGCTAGGGTTTAAGAGCAGAGCTTGGTAATGAGTTACTCTGGCATTACTTAGCCCCCTTAGTTAAAGGGGGCTGCTTTAAAACAGATTCCAAAGCATGTGGAGTACATACCTCAAGATTTTGTCCCAAAGTTAGCTTATCAGCATCTTTTACCAGCAGTGTCATGGCCACAATGATGTGTAACCATGGAGGCAACCAGCGGCCAAAGAGTCCAGTTTCTTAGATAAGTAGGCAACCGTCCTTTTCCATAGTCCAATGTTCTGAATCAATACTCCCTTTGCCATTTCCTTATTTTCATCCACGTATAAGAGGAAGGGTTTATTGATGTCAGGGAGGCCTGCTTGATGGTATCAAAAGCCATCTGTCTCTCTGCGTGCGGTGGCCTTGAGACCTGCCAATACAGCCTGGCCGTAGATATGGAGACTCTCCTTACCTTCTGCTGTGTTGAAGTCTCAGTTAGGACAGGTTGCTGGGAAGGCTGCCGCAGCTCGCAGAAGGTCCGCTAGAGGGCCGCCTGTCTGCCCGGGACCAGCTTTTGGGCGTTCTCTAGGATTCTGATTCTCTCCTCAGTGGTAAAGAGAACCCCCAACTACTGCTGGCAATCGTCCCATGTGGGGCACGGGTAAAAAGAACAGTTTCCAACAGGTTAATTAAATCCTGGGGGTCTTTGGAAAATGGTGCATTCTGAGCCTTCCAATTTTATAAGTCACTGGTAGCAAATGGCCAATAATGGAAGGGTTGGTTCCCTGAATCATCAGGAAGGCCGGTGGGTCTGAGAGGAAAGGCCACAGTGGAGTCTGGATGTGGGGTCCCTGCCCTCCTGCTATGGGTAGATAGTGCCGGTGGCTCTCCTCCCTGATGGTTGGGAGGCTGGGGCTTCTACAGAAGCCGTGGGATGCTGTCAGGGAGACTGAGGGAAAACAGGGAGGTGGGAATTGCTCTGTTCCCCCCTGGAATACAGCAGCAGGCTTTGTCCTATTCTCCTTTTTACCTGCTGAGGGAGCCCTAGTCTTAGCAGACAAAACTTGAGTGCCTTGGGTCTGCTATGGATGTTAGAATGCTACAACCCATGGAAGGGGTGCCCCTACCCTATCTATTAGCCCCCTCCAAGTATCAATATAGGGAACTTGGTCAGGGTGGCCAGAGCGGGGGACGGAAGATGTCTCTTCCACCTGGTGGACAGTTGCTGCATCAAAGGTTCCACCTGCTGGTCACCCCACATTGAAGGTGGGCCACTCAGCTGAACAAAGAGTGACCCATTTCTTCTTTTTGACAGTTACACTGTTGTTGCTGGGGATATCCTGTACGTCCTGCCAGTGAGCAAGAGTTAAGTTTAGGGGAGTTGACAGGGCATTCCCCATTGTTGAAGAGGAGAGCTGAAGATAGAAGTCAAGAGAGAAAGACAACACAGCAACAATTACCACAACAAAACACAAAAAGACTTTGACAAGTTCCTGGGACAAAACACAAGGTGGCACTTCCTCCCGCAGTAAAGGAAGATACCCGAATACACTCCTAACGGGCTGTAGAATGCACAGGAGAGGCTCCTGATTGCTTCCCGAAGGAGGTCTCGAAACCGAACAGTCGTTTCTGAGGTGACCCCAAATGGCTCATGACTAGGGGGGGTCCCTTGCCCAAACTGAGGAACTAAACGTTTTTCTTCCCCTCCAGGTTCACTGTCTGGACATGTCTGTCCCAGTGAAAGCCCACCAATTCCAGAATCCCAGATTGGTTGACCGATACAAAACGAAAGTTGCAAAACAATGACACAGACAAAACAAAAGACAAAGAGCACTCTTTCCGGAAGATGCTAAAGAACCTCCAGACTCTCGGTCCAGATTGGATCCCTGGCATGCCCGGCCAACGCACCAAATGTTGTGGCCAGATTACAATGCCCAGAGAGACCACCAAAAACCAGAGAAGTCCAGACTGCAAAAAGCAAGGTTTATTGTAAAGCCAGCTAAATCGGAACCCATCTCCAACACCTCATCGCAGTGAGGTAGAAGGAGTTGGAGTCCCTTTGTGGGGTTAGCTTTTTAAAGGTAAAAAACACAAGCCCTTCAGGGCCATGGTGGGGGGGGTGTTGGCATGGGTGCAAGGTCTTTGCTGTCTCTCACATCCTGTTTAGTCAGCTTGTCTTTGTCTTTAGAGCAAGGTCACACTGTACCTGAGTCAGGACATCTTTATCAGTCTTCATCAGGTGGCCGGGCACCCTGACTCCATGCTTTGGAATTTCCTGAGTGGGGAGGGGCCACTATCTTTTCTGGGAACATGGAGCTAGTCTGGGGTTTTTGATTTTAAAGCACTCTTCTAGGATATTCCTTGTAGTTCCTTTGAGAATAAGGGATGAGGGTCTTACAAAAACCACAAGGTGGAAGATTAGAGCCACCATTATCTATCAGCTAAGTGGAAGCTATGAGCTCAGCACACATTATGCAACTTTAAAATTCACTATATAGTCAGTTGAATTGTCTTTTACAACTGGAGCTTCTCTGTCATCATTTATTTCAACCCTTGGAAGCCTATTAGCATTTCTTGCAGGACAATTATCATTGTAATAAACTCAGAAGTTTAAATGGGAAATGTTTTATCCTTCTGTTGGTTCCGTAGAGATGTTATGTGTAGAATCCTTAGTTTTATTTAAATTCCAGATGTATCTTTTCTTTATCACTATGAATACACCATCTCACTGACTCCTGGATGTAGATATTTCTGATATGGGCTGGGTTCATATCATTGTGTTGGTTGCTTGATGAGATGAGTCATGCTCTAGAGCACTTTCAGCATTCCTTGACCACTCTGCTTCAATCAGTTAGATTCTAGTGTGGGCTGGTATGGGTCTCTCTGAGTTTATCTAACAGTCAATTACTTCATCATGGTGCATTTACAGTTCCTATATTTTACCAAATCTGGAGGTGTTAAGCAACACTTTTCTCCAATAATCTTGCCCCTGTTCTCAAAATTCATTTTATCCCTTGCTCACCTCCACTGGTTTTTAAAGAAAACATACTGTCTTTTTTCATTATACACACCAATCCAAGTTCCCACTCTTTCCTCTCCTCCCATTCCGTCCACTTACTCTCCCAACCCAATCCCCTCCACTCCACAGAGAGGGTAAGACACATTGCTTTGAGGAAGCTCCGAGACCCTCCCTACTATACCCAGGCTGAGTAAGGTATCACCATAAGAGAATAGGTTCCCAAAAAGCCAGTACAAGCAGTAGGGATAGATCCTAGTGCCTCTGCCATTGGCCCCTCAGTCTTCCCCGGACATACAACTGTCAACCACATTCAGAGGGACTAGTTAGGACATATACTTGTTCCTTCCTAGTTCTGCTAGAATGGTGAGCTCCCATTAGCTCAGGTGTACTCATCATGGTCTTGACCTCTTTGCTCATATTCTCACCCCTCCCACACTTCAACTGGACTGCAGGAGCTCAGTCCAGTTCTCTGATGTTTCCATCAGTTGCTGGATAAAGGTTCTCTGGTGATATTTAAGATATTCTTCAGTCTGACTACAGGGCAAGGCCAGATTGGACACCTTCTCCCCTATTACTTTGGGTCTTAGCTGGGGTCATCCTTGTGGATTCCTGGGAATTTTTCTAATGCCAGGTTTCTTGTTAGCCCCATAATGGCTCCCTCAATCAAGATATCTCTTTCATTGCTCTCATGTCTGTCCTTCCTCCATCTCAACTATCCCGCTCCCTCAAGTTCTCCTCACCCCTCCCCTTCTGCATGCTTCTTCCCCTTCCACTCTTCCTTCTTCCTCCACTCCCACGTTCCCAATTTTGTCAGGCAATCTTCTCTATTTCAACTTTCCAGTTGGATCTATATTTTTTCCCTTAGGGTTCACCCTGTTACTTAGTTTCTCTAGGATCATGAACTATAGGTTCAATGTGTTTTGTTTATAGCTAGTATCCACTTACAAGTGAGTACATACCATCTTTATCTTTTTGGGTCTCAGTTACCTCACTCAGAAAGGTATTTTATAGTTCCATCCATTTGCATGCAAATTTCAAGATGTTGTTTTTCCAGCTCAGTGGTACTCTAATGAGTAAATGTGCCACATTTTCTTTATATATTCTGGAGTTGAGGGGCATCTAGGTTGATTCCAGGTTCTGGCTGTTACAAATAATGCTGCTATGAAAATGGTCCTTGAACATTGAACAAATGTCCTTGTAGTATGATTGAGCATCTTTTGTATGTATGCCCAAGAATGGTATTGCTGGATCCTGAGGTAGGTTGATTCCCAATTTTCTGAGACACTGCCATGGTGATTTCCAAAGTGGTTGTACAAGTTTGCATTCCTACCAGAAATAGATGAGTGTTCCACTTACTCCACATCCTCTCCAGCATGAACTGTCATTGGTTGTCTTTGATCTTAGCCATTCTGACAGGTGTAAAACGTTTTCTCAGTGTTGTTTTGATTTGAATTTCCCTGATGGCTAAGGATGTCAAACATTTTCTTAAGTGTCTTTTGTCCATTTGAGATTCTTCTGTTGAGATTTCTCTGTTTAGTAATATACCCCATTTTTAATTGGGTTATTTGGAATTTTTATGTTTTTATGTTTATTTTTATGTTGATTTTTTAAATATATTTTGGAGATCAGTCTTTTATCTGATGTGGAGTTTGTGAAGATCTTTTCCCATTCAGCCTTTTTGTCTAACTGACTGTGTCCTTTGCTTTATAGAAGCTTCTCAGTTTCAGGAGGTCCCATTTATTTATTGTTGCTCTCAGTGTCTGTGCTACTGGGGTTATATTTACCAAGTGCCCATGCTTTGAAGACTACTTCCTAATTTCTTTTCTATCAGGTTCAGTGTGGTTGGATTTATATTGGGGTCTATAATCCATTTGGACTTGAGTTTTGTGCATGGGGATAAATAGATCTATATTCATTCTTCTACATGTTGACATCCAGTTATGCCAGGATTATTTGTTGAAGATGCTTTCTTTTTCCCATTGTATAATTTTATCTCTTTTGTCAAAAATGGGTGTTCATAGGTATGTAGATTTGATTCATATGTATGTAGAAGATCCAGGTCTTCTATTTGATTCTGTTGGTCAGACTCTCAGTTTTTATGCCAATATCAGCTGTTTTCATTAACTGGAGCTCTGTCAGGGATGGTGATGCCTCTAGAAGTTTATTGTACAGGATTGGTTTGACTGTCCTGGGTTTTCTGTTTCTTCATATGAAGTTGAATATTGTTCTTTCAAGATATGTGAATAATTATTTTAGAATTTTGGTGGGGCTTGCATTGAATGTATAGATTGCTTTTGGTAGGATTACCATTTTTATTATGTTGATCCTACCTATCAAGGCACATGGGAGATCTCTCTATTTTCTGGAATCTTCTTCAATTCTTTCTTCAAAGACTTAAAGTTCTAGTTGAATGGGACTTTCACTTCTTTGGTTAATGTTACCACAAAGTATTCTATATTATTTGTGGCTATTGTGAAGGTGATATTTTCTGATCCTCCTCAGCTTCTTTACCATTTGTATATAGGAGGGTTACTGATTTTTTTTAATGGATTTTGTATCCTGTCACATTACCAAAGGATTTTTATCAGCTGTAGGATTTTTCTGGTAGAGTTTTTTAGGTTACTTATATATGCTATCATATCATCTCCAAATAATGAAAGTTTAACTTCTTCCTTTCCAATTTGAATTCCCTTGATCTCCTTTTGTTGTCTTAATGCTCTAACCAGAACTTCAAGAACTGTGTTGAATAGATATGGAGAAGTTGGACAGCCTTGTCTTGTTCCTGATTTTAGTGGAATTGCTTTGAGTTTCTCTCCATTTAATTTGATATTGGTTATTGGCTTATTGTATATTGCTTTTATTGTGTTTAGATGTGTTCCTTGTATCTATAATCTCTCCAGGACCTCTAATATGAAGGGGTGTTGGATTTGTTGAATGTTTTTTCAGTATCTAATGAGATGATAATATGTTTTTTCTTTTAATTTATTTATATGATGGTTTAAATTGATAGATTTTTATACGTTGTACTAGTCCTGCATCTCTGGGATGAATCCACCTTTATCATGGTGGATGAATTTTTTTTATATGTTCTTGGATTCAGTTTGCCAGTGTTTTATTGAGTATCTTTGCATCTATGTTCATGACCGAGACTGGTCTGTAATTCTCTTTCTTGGTTTAGTCTTCGTGTGGATTGAGTATCACGGTAACTGTAGCCTCATAAAAAGTGTTTGGCAATGTTCATTCTGTTTCTATTATTTGGAAAACTTTAAGGAGTATAGATATTAGCTCTTCTTGAAAATTCTGGTAAAGTTCTGCTCTATAACCATCTGGCCCTGGTCTTTTTTTAGTTGGAAGACTTTTGATGAGTTCTTCTATTTACTGGTAGATTATATGTCTATTTAAGTTGTTGGCCTGGTCTTGATATAATTTTGGTATGTGGTGTCTATCCAAAAAATAGTCCATTTCTTTTACATTTTCCAATTCTCTGAAGTACAGGTTTTTAGAATATGACCTAATGATTCTCTGCGTCTTCTCAGTGACTGTTTTTATGTCACCCTTTTCATTTCTGATTTCGTTAATTTGGATGTTCTCTCTTTGCCTTTTGATTAGGTTGGATAAGGGTTTGTCTATCTTGTTGATTTTCTCAACGAACCATCTCTATGTTTCATTCATTCTTTGTATTGTTTTCTTTGTTTCTATTTTATTGATTTCAGACCTCAGTTTGATTATTTCCAGTCTTCTACTCCTCCTGGGTTAGTTGGATGCTTTA
This sequence comes from Ondatra zibethicus, assembly GCA_004026605.1. Lineage (NCBI taxonomy): Eukaryota > Metazoa > Chordata > Mammalia > Rodentia > Cricetidae > Ondatra > Ondatra zibethicus. The sequence goes on along the minus strand of PVIU01003933.1, from coordinate 60,651 downwards.
TGTTCTAGAGCTTTCAGGTGTGCTGTTAAGTCACTAATGTAAGCTTTCTCCATTTTCTTTATTTGGACACTTAGTGCTATGAACTTTCCTCTTAGCACTGCTTTCATAGTGTCCCATAGGTTTGGGTACATTGTGCCTTCATTTTTATTGAATTCTAGGAAGTCTTTAACTTCTTTGTTTCTTCCTTGATCCAGGGGTGGTTTAGTAGTTGACTCTTCAATTTCCATGAGTTTGAAGGCTTTCTGTGAACAGTGCTGTTGTTAAATTCTAACTTCAAACCATGTTGATCCAATAAGATACAGGAAGTTACTCCAATTTTTTATATCTGCTTTGCTACGGAATATGTGATCAATTTTAGAGAAGGTTTCATGAAGTGCCAAGGTATATTCTTTTGTGTTTGGGTGAAATGTTCTATAGATATCTGTTAAGTCCATTTGAGTCATGACATCTGTTAGTTCTTTTATTTCTCTGTTAAGCTTATGTCTGGTTGACCTGTGCATTGGAGAGAGTGGAGTGGTGAAGTCTCCTACTATGAGTGTGTGCTGTTTGATGTATGATTTTAACTTTAGTAAGGTTTCTTTTGCACATGTTGGTGCTCTTATATTAGGGGACTTCTTCTGGATGGATTGTTTCTGCTATGAGTATAAAATGTTCTTCTCCATCTCTTTTGATAGATTTTTAGTTTGAAATCTATTTTGTTAGACATTAGGGTGGCTACACCCACTTTTTTCTTAAATCCATTTGATTGGAAAACCTTTTTCCAACCCTTTACTCCCAGGTAATGTCTGTCTTTGAAGTTGAGCTGTGTTTCTTGTATGTAGCAGAAGGCTGGATCCTGCTTTCATATCCATTCTCTTAGCCTGTGCCTTTTTTAGGTGAATTGAATCTATTGATACTAAGAGTTATTAATGACCAGTGGTTGTTAATTCCTGTTATGTTTTGGTGGTAGTGTGCATGTGTGTATTTCCCTTCTTTGGGTTTTGCTTGTGGGAGGTTATTGATTGCTTGTGTTTTTGTGGTTGCAGTTAGCTTCCTTAGGTTGGGATTTTCCTACTATCTGTAGGGCTGGGTTTATGGATACATATTGTTCAAATCTGTTTTTTTTTTTTCATGAAATATCTTGTTTTCTCCAATGATGGTGATTGAAAGCCTTGCTGGGTATAGTTGTCTAGGCTTGCATCCATGGTCTCTTAGTGTCTGCAACACATCTATCCTGTCATTCATGGTTTCCATTGACAATTCAGGTATAATTCTGATATGTATCGAAATTAGGTCAGTACGATAAATAACCAAGACAGCTCAAGAAGAACAAGTATTTTTAATTGATTAAAAAGGGGAAACTTATGCTGCAAGAGTGGGAGGTCAGAAGTCCTATCCATCCTGCGGGGCACTGCATGGAGAGAGAGAGAGAAAGAACCTGTGTTCTCCTCGTTTTTCTACCTGGGGGTTCTGGTAGCCACACCCCAACTAGATGTGATTGGTTGATAATTTCCCCCATCACTGATAGGTCTACCTTCATATGTTACTTGACCTTTTTCCTTTGTAGCTCTTAATATTCTTTCTTTTTTTCTGTATGTTTTGCATTTTGGTTATTATATGGTGAGGGACCTTTTTAAATACAGACTATTAGGTGTTCTGTAAGCTTCTAAAACCTTCACAGGGTATCCTTCTTTAGCTTGGGAAAGTTTTCTTCTATTATTTTGTTGAATATATTTTCTGTGCCTCTGAACTGTAGTTCTTCTTCTATTCCTATTATTCTTTTTTATTATTTTATTACTTTTAAAAAAGCCAATCTAAATTCCCACTTCCTTCCCTCTTCCCATTCCCCTCCCACACCCTCCACAGACCCTTCCACCCCTCCCCTCCAATCCTAAGAGAGGGCAATGGACTCCACCCTGTGGAAAGCCCAAGACCCGGCCTACTACTTCTAGGTTGAGCAAGGTTTACATCCAAAGAGAATAGGATTCCAAAAAACCTGTATATGCAGTAGAGACAAATCCCAGTGTCACTATCAGTGACCCCTCAGTCAGCCCCAACTGTCAACCACATTCAGAGGGACTTGTTTATTTGTATGCTCATTCATTCTCAGTCCAGTTGGAGATGGTGAGCTACCATTAGCTCAGGCAACCGTCTCAGTGGATGAGCACCTCATGGTCTTGAATTCCTTGCTCATACTTTCACTCCTTCCACTCTTCAACTGGATGTTGGGAGCTCAGTCCAGTGCTCCAATGTGGGTCATTGCCTCTATTTCCATCTTTTGTAGGATGAAGGTTCTATGGTGATATTTAAAACAATCATCAATCTGACTACAGGGTAAGGCCAGTTAGACACCCTCTCCTCTATTGCTTAGGGTCTTAGCTAAGATCATCCTTATGGATTCCTTGTGGATTTTTTCTAAAGCCAGGTTTCTTGCTAACCCCATAAAGGCTCCCTCAATCAAGATATCTCTTTCCTTGCTCTCATATCTGTCCTTCCTCCATCTTGACCATTCCATTCCCTTAACCCCCCTTCTCCCCTTCCTTCTACTCCCTGCCTCCATGATCTCAAATTTTTGTCTGTTTCCAATTTCCAGGTAAATCTATATATGTTTTTCTTTGAGTTCACCTTGTTACTTAGTTTCTCTAGGATCATAAACTATAGGCTCAATGTCCTTTGTTTATGACTAGTATCTACTTATGAGTAAGTACATACCATATTTTTTGGGGTGGTCTGAGTTACCTCACTCAGGATAGTCTTTTCTAATTCCATCCATGTGCATGCAAAACTCAAGATGTCGGATTTTTTTTTTCCTCTGAGTAGTACTCTAATGTGCAGATGTGCCACTTTCTTTATCCATTCATTCATTGAGGGGCACCTAGGTTGTTTCCAGGTTCTGGCTATTACAAATATTGCCGCTATAAACATAGTTGAACAAATGCTTTTGTAGTATGATTGAGCATCTTTTGAGTATATTCCCAAGAGTGGAATTGCTGGATCCTGAGGTAGGTTGATGCCCAGTTTTCTGAGAAACCACCACACTGATTTCCAAAGTGTTTGCACAAGTTTGCATTCCCACCAGCAATGGATGAGTGTTCCCCTTGTTCCACATCCTCTCCAGCATAAGCTATAGTGTTTTTGATCTTAGCCATTCTGACAGGCATCTCAGAGTTGTTTGATTTGCTAAGGAAGTTGAACATTTCCTTAAATATCTTTTGGCCATTTAAAATTCTTATGGTTGGAAATTCTCTGTTTATTTCAGTATCCCATATTTAATTGGGTTATTTAGAATTTTAATATCTAGTTTCTTGAGTTCTTTATAAATTTTGGAGATCAGCCCTTTGTCTGATGTGGAGTTGTTTAAAATTTTTTTCCCATTTAGTAGGCTGCCTTTTTGTCTTAATGACTGTGTCCTTTGCTTCACAGAATCTTCTCAGTTTCAGGAGGTCCCATTTATTTATTATTGCTCTTAATATAAGCCCAGTCTGTACTACTGGGCTTATATTTAGCAAGTGGTCTCCTGTGCCCATGCATTGAAGGCTATTTCCCACTTCCTCCTCTATTCCTATTATTTTTAGTTTAGTTCTTTTCATGGTGTCCCAGATTTCCTGTATATTTTGTGTTAAGAATTTGTTGGATTTAATGTTTTCTTTGACCAGTGAATCGATTTCTACTATAGTATCTTCAAAACCTGAGATTCTCTTTTCCATCTCTTGTATTCTGTGGGTTATGCTTGCCTCTGTAGTTCCTGTTCATTTACCCAGATTTTCCATATCCAGAATTCCCTTGGTTTGTGTTTTCTTAATTGCCTCTATTTCAGTCTTCAAGTCTTGAACTGTTTGCTTCACCTGTTTTATTGTTATCTTTCTTGGTTTTCTTAGGTTTCTTTGAGGAATTTATTAATTACTTCCAATTTTTGTTTGTCTTCCAGTCCATTTCTTTAAGGGAAATTTTCTTTTTATCTTTAAAGATTTCCATCAACTTTATAAAGTTATGTTTTAAATCATTTTCTTTTGCTTCTTCTGGGTTAGAATGATTAAGTCTTTTTGTTGCATGACTACTGGGTTCTGGTGTTACCATGTTGCTTTTTAGGTTGTTGGATGAATTATTGCATCGGTACCTACCCATCTCTTCCTTCAATTGATGCCAGCAGTGTCTTTGTATCTTGGTCTAATCCTTGTAGTGGCTGTCTGAGTCTTTGGGAAGTGTTCTTGATCTGCTCTGTATGGTCAATGTCTGTGTCTCAGGGAATTGCTAAGGTCTCTCTTAGCCTGCTCTCTTGGTCTGGTCTCCTGATTTACTCTCTTGGTCCACTATATGTAGTCATAGCTTGTGCTTTAGAGTTCCTTTCTTGTTGCTCTCTGCAGGAAACTCTCCTGCTGGCTGACTAGAGAAGGTGAGGCAGGTAGGGGAGAGGCCTGGGGTTTTACCCCACTATGGAGGGCCTAGAGAGTGGGGTGTCTTGCTGGGTGGCTGGTCACTCCCCTCTTGGTTCTCTTTCTATTGTAACAAGCTGTGTTTCAGGGTTCCACTGAGGTTGCAGGAGTATGGGCAATTTGGGGGGTTGGTTGGGACTTGTAGCTTGAAGAGTCCAGTGGATGGGGTTATTGGGGCAGCCTACCTGCAGGAAAATCTCCTGCTGGCTGGCTAGAGAAGCTGAGGTAGGTGAGGTAGAGGCCAGAGTTTTGTACCACTATTGGGGGCCTAGATAGTGGGATTTCCCACCAGGTGGCTGGTCACTCACCTCTGGATCCTCTCTGTATTGTAGCAGGCTGTGTTTCAGAGTTCCACTGAGGTTGCAGTAGGATAGGCGAGTTTTCACCTCCACTGTTGACTCAATAATGTTATTATATCCATTTCCATGATTTTAGACTTTATTTTTCATAAACTGCTTTAACCCTTTGTTGACCTTCTCTACTGACCTTCTAAGTTACTGTCTCTCAATTTCCCTAATCCATTTGGTTCTTTCTTACAGTTTCTCTCCATTTAGTGTTCTTATTTTGTTTTTCAAAATCCAGACTTTCTTTAGTGTTCTCCAGACTTTCTTTGCCCTTTTCCTATTTGAATGGAATATTGTATAGTCTTGGTTCAGTATTATAGTATAGTGAAGTACAGTGCAGTCTTACCAGATCACCAAAGTCCAGACAAGAAGGGATAAGAAGTGTCAGAGTTAGGGAGTTTGATTTACTGAGCAAAAAGGGCATAGTTCTTTAGCACATATGATCAGCTACAGTACTGTCAGGAAACCACACAAATGTGCAAGGAAAAAAATAAGGAATCTCCTGAAGTGTGGTGCTCTGTGACCCAGTCACAGTGGCCTTGTCACACCAAATTAAAACTTTTGGCCTCCAAAATGTGAAATAATTTATTTCTGCTATGTCGAGCCACAATCTTTATAGTAATCTACTGCATCATCCTTGAAATTAATATAATGTTGGGACTGGAGAGAAGGTTCTGAGATAAGAGCACTTCTGAAGCTCCAGAGGACTCAGGTTCGATATTCAGCACCTTCGTGGCTATTCACAAACATCTGTGACTTCAGTTGTGGGGAATCTGACATCCACTTTTTTTCTTTGAGCTCCAGGAACACATTTACAGCATAGATGTACATCCATACACATAAATGTAATTATTTAAATAATTGATTAATTAATGTTATTATTATATATTTGTGTTTTTAAAGAGTTAACTTAAACCAAGGATTTATTTCTTAATTAAGCTTCATGATATTGCCTATAGGGACCTATCTATGGGACTGCCACTCTACTTGATAAAGCAAACCCTATCATGAGGTTCTTGTAATCAAATGTTCACCTCACTAACTATACAAAACATTTATATTTAATCTCACTGGTCTAAAGAGTCACATAATTATGCTCTATATTATTATATAAAAATTACCACATGCCATGTGCACAGAAAATGAAAACTAAATAGTGGATGAAACATGAGAACTTTAAAATTGGGGCTTCACAAAAGGAGAGGGTGTAAACTTAGAAATGAATGAAGCCTGGTTAAGTCTGAAAGAGAGGCAAAAACATGATGTATAGTTGTTATGGGCTTAATCCTCAGAGATAGAATCAAAGACAAAGAGCACAGTATAATGTTAAGTTAAATTCTCCTGTGGAAGACATGAAGATGTTTTGGATAATCACCTGTATTATCAAGTCGGACTAAAATTAAGTGAGACCACAACTTCTCCACTCTCTAAGCCTCACTTTATGTCTGTTTCTTTTCCTCTATTATTCATCCACATGAAATTTTATTCTAGCTGCAAGTAAAATTTCTTTTAAACATTTTAAACAGCTGAAAAATGTTATAAGTGATATTTATTTGCTAATACACCAAAATACCAACAATGCCTTGAAATGCCTAATCAAACTGACAGTATTGGAAATATTTTTGAGTAACTACTGCAATTCAGCCAATATACTGGGTGATTTAGGTTCTGGCCAGAAAATCTGTGAAGAATATATCTTTCTGTGTATCTTATAATTTGTTAGTCTGGTGGTTCTCAAACCTGGACATACATTAGAATGACCCCAGAGCTTGTTCAAATAGACTCTTTTGCCCAAACCCTAGAGTTCAAATTCACTATTTCTGGCTTGGAGGTGGGAAATTTGCATTTCTATATGCTGTCGATTGCTGCAGATAAGGCTTGTCCTGGCCACAGTGGGAGAGCAGCTGTGTGAGGAGGCACCATGCTGCTTATATGCTGAGAGTCTAGTCAGTTGACTTTCCGCTGGTCAAAGTCTCCTACAAGCATATAAATCCAATCTGATATCTGTGTATTGTAAAGCTGTATAACTTAACAAAATTATGATAATACGGTCAAATAAATAGTGTTCAAAGGAAAAAAGAATTGGGTCTTCGATCAAAATACAAAGTTTCCAGTGTCTCTGTGTTTAAGGTTCATCATCTGTGCTATATTCTTGTGTCAAGAGGCCCAAGTGAGGAGAACTGTGTTCATGTGCATTCTGAGTAAGTAAATGTATTTGATCACAAACTTGAAATGCAAATGGGTTCCCATCATGATGAGCTCTAAGTGATGTTTCCTTCAGGAGCAGCTACATGGGATCTGAAGGTGATTCAGCCTGAGAAATCAGTTTCTGTCTCTGCTGGAAAGTCAGTCACTCTGAACTGTACTGTGACCTCCCTGCTTTTTGTGGGGCCCATTAAATGGTTCAACTGCTCAGGGCAGAGTCAGCACCTAATATATGGTGTCACAGGAGAGCAGTTTCCTAGACTCACAAGTGTTTCACATACTACAAAAAGAAACAAGCGGGACTTTTCCATTCACATTAGTAATGTCACCTCTGCTGATGCTGGTACCTACTACTGTGTGAAGATCAACAGATGAGACTCTGACAAGGATATTTGGTCTGAGGGAGGCACCAACTTGTATGTGCTTGGTAAGTATTGCATTGTTCTCCTCATCTCTCACATCTCCAATGGGTCAAAACTTGTCCAAGATTCTGTAAGCAACAAGGAAGAAGTAAGGTTTTAAGTGAACCTCATATTCATAGGGTGACTTTACCCCAATTGTAGGCAAAGGAAGTTGAGGTTTGGACATGCTATTTGCTAGAGGTCCCCCTTCTGGTAAATTAAGGATAATAAATTAATACCCTTGTCTGCTTGCCCAGATACCTTTCTCTATCTGTCCCAGCCAAGTACAGTCTAGCTGTTACATTAAGACAGTGAGAGCTGACTGCCCTGTCCATTGACAGGGTCAGACCTGGCCTACTGCCTTCAAAGAATACTTCCTCACCTAACAAAGTCTTCTCTTTCTGCCCCAATGACCTAGCCTAGTTATGCCTAGATGTCAACAGAGAGAGCAGGAGGCAGGCGAGCAAAAGCATTTTACCCAAGATGTGTGTCTCCTCCTTCCCAAGAGGTAAAGCATATAAAAAGGCAGACTGTAACAGGGCCAGTATATGGTTTGCTTTTCTCATTTTCTTTTCATCCAAGGCATAGTAAGAAACTTCCAGATATGTTCACATTCCCTAGTTTAGATGTCAGCACCAACCTGGGCCTTTGCCTTAGGTATGTCTGGAAATGTACTTGCACAGGTACTGAAGATTCTAAACAATGAGGGATTATCTCCTGGAGAAACTCCAATCACCAGTTTGGGCAACAAGATTCTCATATTGAATTTCCTGACAAAGGCCTGAAGTCTTCTTTCTAGGTCTTGATTCTGGGAATTTTACAGCATGCAGGACAATCAGACTATCTAGTCCAGTTTTGTTTGAGATGTGAACCCTGTGTTCCAGTGCCCTGCCCACTAGGATTTCATAGCCAGTTAGTGCTGGAATCTGGCCTGGAACCCACATCTGACTCTAAGCCAGCTTATTGATGTGCAAGCATGAAGCACCATCTCCACTAAGGATCCTGGTGCATAAGAGATGTTTATTCAAAGTTTGGGCTCAGATAGCAATTCCATTCCCCATCATCTCCCCAAGTTTTTAAGATGTTCCTCACACTTAGATGCTAATTTGTAGTACTGGTGAGAAAGCTACCTCAATGTTAGTTATACCCACACTCCATATAGGAACTGAGAACTGTTTAACAAAAGCATTATATTCCGACAGGTAGAGGTACTCTAATTCAGATGTAAGATCATATATGCTTCATTTAAGGCTACTAAAACAGCCACAGTGGATAACCTCAGATAGGTACCATCATGGCAATGAGGCACATGCCCTCTGGAGGAGATCTGCAGTGATTGAGAGAGAATGTATTAGGATGTCACAGTTTTTCAACCAGAGTGTGGTGGAGCAAGTCTTCTCACAACCCCTCAAAAGAGTGAGGGAGAGTGACTTCATCCTGAATCTATTTATATTATAAACAAGGACAAGTGAAATAAGGAGGTAATGAAATGCTTAGGCAGCCTCAACCACCAAATTCTTGGGAAGATGCAATCCGTAGCCTATGAGTGATACTAGCTTTGTTTGGAATATGATCTAAGGATGCCCTTGATGACAATGCAGGTAAAAGGCGGGGAAGAAAATAACAATGTACCACATCTCTATTATGTCACTTTTCCCTAAGCATGTGCTATAGTGGAGAGAAGACCCTGAGGTTTATAGAAGGGAACCTGAATTTTGAGCAGGTAAGGAAGAATCAGTTATTGACTACAACACACTGTCTCATTGATTAACACAGCATACAAGATATTCTTCCTGCATAGCTTATTCTGTCAGCATCAGCCACAAAATAGAGCTGCCTCCTCCCTCCAGTCTTGAAAATGCATTCTGTCCATGTAAGAAGGAAAAGGACAGGTTCTGCAGAGACTCTGGAACAAAATACTACTTCTTTCTGGGGATAGCTGGAGTAGAGACTTAACCCAGAAATCCTCAAGTCAGATTCTTAGGGAAGAACAAGGGGTAGAGTGAGTGACAGGACTTCAGAAATGGGGATAGTTGTTTATTGTGGTAAATGAATGACACAGAAAATAGCATATGAGACACAAGAGGAGACAAAGTTTCTGTTTCAGCTTCAGCACCTTCATCTGTGGCATGAGATGATCACAGATCTTTTAGAATAGCAGATCTCAAACTATGTGTTTTGACCCCCTCTGGGGAATCAAACAACCCTTTAACAAAGGGCAAATATCAGATATCCTGTATATCAAATATTTATATAGAGATTTACAACAATAACAAAGTTACAGTTTTGAAGTAGCATTGAAATAGATTTACAGTTGAGAATCACCACAATATGTGGAACTGTATTTTAAAGGGTCACAGCATTAAGAAGGTTGAGATACACTGTTTTAGAGGGGAAGGTTGCCCCCTCGGTATATCTCCAGGCAGAAAAGCACTCCCAAATCAAAGTGGAATATCATGGTTACTATACCTTGTGTATGCATTCCAGCACTGTTACTCTCTAACATGTGCACAGGACAAGATCCTCCACACAGTGGCCTTAGATGACATCTTCTCCCTGCTAACACAGTATATAGACTTTTACTGAAGGCATGAAGTCATGTAACATACTTATAGAAACAGCTGGGCTATAGAATATATTTCATCATTATGAACTGTGTTACTAAAGGGTCATATGATCTTGGACTCTTCCCTCTCCAAACTTTAGTCATCAATGAAGTTAGGATGTGTTTCTGACTCTCCACCTGGCTCTCTTTGGAATAACCTGAGAAACTGAGAGAAATTCCAGGTCCAGTTTTCTTTAATTGGTCTGATACGGGTCCGGGCATCAGAAATATTGAATGACTCCAGAAGATTTCAATACACAGTCGGGTTGAAAACCCCCTCTATTGCATGCTGTTTGGCAACTGTTAGCAGACCAAGTAGACAAAGCTGAGGCATGACAAACTCTTATGACTCAGAATAGCAGTGCCCAGCCTCTTTCACAACATCCTCTCAATCCCAAATAATATACCAAGGACATTCCTCAGTAAGGAGACTTAGAATTTCTAAAATCCAACCAAGTAGCACTGTAAAACACTGGGCACAATCTTAAATCTCAGGGCACAACTTTGGAATATTGCACAAGTCTGCAATAGAACAATTTCTAGGGCCAGACATTTATCTGTTTCACACAGAACTCTATATGAATGACACACTAAGTCACTGAGCTCTGTTATTCTTCCTTCTCCTGGCCATCAACTATCTATGATTAGACCCTCTGTAGAACAAGCTTGTGGTCCCAATTGTACTGTAAAAGGCATTGCCCAACTTAGAAAGAGGATCACTAAGAAAGAGGAGGATTCTGCAGTTCTGCACCTTAGGTAGATTTTACATGGTAGTGGCTGGAACAATCTAGACACACATGATGTTGGCTATGTATGGCTTTTGCAGCAGCCAACAGTGAAAAAATATGTATACAATCTCCAAACTTGTAATAAGTGCAGTGATAAGTAGGATTGGTAAGCACACAACTAGGCTTGGCCCTCTACTTCATTTTCATCTTTCTAGAGTGTTGTTATCTGCTATTTATGGAAGGGGATATTGATGCCCATTAGATAAAGATCAGGATTTAAATTAATCACCTGTGGAGTTGAGATAGTTTTGTCCTTCAGTTTGTGCAACTTGTCCACCCACATTCACTGTGATCTTAATCCTATGAAAAATTTTGTTACTGGAATCAAGGCAGTGTCAGGATGGTCAGAAACTCCTGAAAAATGGTTGGCTATAGTCCCTCAAAGCTGTAGGAACATTAAGTGTCCTAGTGTTTAGATAGTTTGATTTCAAGTAACACTTCTTTAGACTCCTAGTTGGATTGTCATTTGAGAAAGAATCACATATGTACCATAAAGTGTGTGTTTGATATTTGCTAAATTATGCATATAAAACAGGTGAACTACAATAACCTCAACACACGGCATCTACATGGCATGCTGTCTTCCTTCCACTAGTCTGGCCATGTGTGCTTTCAGAACCATGGAGCGATTCTGTCTGTTCATCAAAATTAAGTCTGTGTCTCTTGTGATTAACAATCAGGAAATGAACCATCTCTGGTTTCCTCAGCAGAGGGTAATCATTGTTTTTTGGGGGAGGGTATTTTTTTTAAATTACTTAGTTTTTTAGGTTTTTTTTATCGCTTTATAAATAAAAATTTCAACTTCCTCACCTCCTCTCATTTCCCTCCCACTCCCCCACTCACCCTCCCCCTTTTCCCTCCAGTCCTAAGAGAGGGCAGGGTACCCTGTCCTGTGCAAAGTTCAAGGCACTCCCCCCTCCATCCAGGCTAGGGAAGGCATGCATCCAAACAGACTAGGATCCCAAACAGCCAGTACATGCGGTAGAGACAAATCACAGTGTCATTATCATTAGCTTCTCAGTCAGCCCCAATTATCAGCCACATTCAGAGGGTCCAGTTTGATCACATGCTCATTCAGACCCAGTACAGCTGGCTTTGGTGAGCTCCCATTAGATCAGGGACACTGTCTCAGTGGGTGGACCAATCCCTCATGGTCCTGATCCTGACTTCCTTGCTCATCTTCTCCCTCCTTCTGCTCTTCAACTGGACCTTAGGAGCTCAGTCCAGTGCTCCAATGTGGGTCTCTGTCTCTATCTCCATCTGTCACCAGACAAAGGTTCTATGGTGATATTCAAGATAGTCATCAGTCTGACTATGGGACAAGGCCAGCAGGCACCCTCTCCTCCACTGCCCAGGGTCCTAGTTGGGTACATCCCCTTGGACACCTGGGAACCCTTCTAGAGCCAAGCCTCTTGCCAATGCCAAAATGGCTCCCTTAATTAAGGTATCTTCTTACCTGCTCCCATATGTATCCTTCCTCCATCTCAACAATCCCACATCCCCAAGCTCTCCCCAACCCTCCCCTTCTCCCTTCTCTCTCCCCCTCTCTCCTTCCCCCACACATGCTACCAACTTTTGCCTGGCTATCTTGTCTGCTTCAGATTTCCAGGAGGATCTATATATGTTATTCTTTGGGTTCACCTTATTACTTAGCTTTTCTAGGATTGAGAAATATAGGCTCAATATCCTTTGTTTATGGCTAAAGTCCACTAATGAGTGAGTACATACCATTATTGTATTTTGGGGTCTGAGTTATCTCACTCAGGATAGTGTTTTCTATTTACATGCATTTGCATGCAAAACTCAAGTCGTCATTGTTTTTTTACCACTGAGTAGTACTCTAATGTGTAGATGTGCCACACTTTCTTTAGCCATTCTTCCATCGAGGGGCATCAAGGTTGTTTCGAGGTTCTGGCTATTACAAATAATGCTGCTATGAATATAGTTGCACAAATGCTTTTGTAGTATGATTGGGCATCTCTTGGGTATATTCCCAAGAGTGGTATTGCTGGATCCTGAGGTAGGTTGATTCCCAATTTCCTGAGTAACCACCACACTGATTTCCAATGTGGTTGCACAAGTTTGCATTCCCACCAGCAATGGATGAGAGTTCCCCTTACTCCACATCCTCTCCAGCATAGGCTATCATTGGTGTTTTTGATTTTCGCCATTCTGACAGGTGTAAGATGGTATGTCAAAGTTGTTTTGATTTGCATTTCCCTGATTGCTAAGGAAGCTGAACATGACCTTAAGTATCTTTTGGCCATTTGAAATTCTTCTTTTGAAAATTCTCTGTTCAGTTCAGTACCCCATTTTTAAATTGGGTTATTTAGAATTTTAATGTCTAGTTTCTTGAGTTCTTTATATATTATGGAGATCAGACCTTTGTGTTATGAGGGGTTGGTAAAGATCTTCTTCCATTCCATCTGCCTTTTTGTCTTAATGACAGTGTCCTTTGCTTTACAGAAGCTCCTCAGTTTAAGGAGGTCCCATTTATTCATTGTTGCTCTTCTTTTCTGTGCTACTGGGGTTATACATCAGAAGTGGTCCCCTATGCCCATGTGTTGCAGACTACTTCCCACTTTCTCTTCTATCAGGTTCATTGTGGTTGGATTTATATTGAGGTCTTTAATCCATTTGGACTTGAGTTTTGTGCATGGTGATAGATATGGATCTATTTTCATTCCTCTACAGGTCGACATCCAGTTATGCCAGCACCATTTGTTGAAGATGCTTTCTTTCTTCCATTGTATAATTTTAGCTCCTTTGTCAAAAATCAGGTGTTCAATGGTTTGTGGGTTAATATCCGGGTCTTTATTTTGATTCCATTGGTCGATGTCTCTGTTTTTATGCCAATACCAAGCTGTTTTCATTACTGTAACTCTGTAGTAGAGTCTGAAGTCAGGGATGGTAATACCACTGGAAGTTCCTTTATTGTATAGGATTGTTTTGGCTATCCTGGGCTTTTTGTTTTTACATATAAAGTTCATTATTGTTCTCTCAAGGCCTGTGAAGAATTTTTTGGGGATTTTGATGGGGATTGCATTGAATTTATAGATTGCTTTAGATAGAATTGCCATTTTTACTATGTTGATCCTACGAATCCAAGAGCATGGGAGATCCTTCCATTTTCTGGTGTCCTCTTTGATTTCTTTCTAAAACTCCTTAACGTTCCTTTCAAATAGATCTTTCACTTCCTTGGTTAGTATTACCCCAAGATACGTTATGCTATATGTGGCTATCCTGAAGTGTGAAGTTTCTCTGATTTCCCTCTCTGCTTTGTTATCCTTTGTGTATAGGAGGGCTTCTGATTATCTTTGACTTGATCTTGTATCCTGCCAAATGACTGAGGTATTTATAAGCTGTAGGAGTTCTCTGGTAGAGTTTTTGGGGTCATTGATATACACTATCATATCATCTGCAAATAACAAAAGTTTGACTTCTTCCTTTCCAATTTGGATCCCCTTGATCTTCTTATGTTGTCTTATAGCTATTGCTAGAACTTCAAGCACTATGTTGAAGAGATAAGGAGAGAGTAGAGAGCCTTGCCTTGTTCCTGATTTTAGTGGAATTGCTTTGAGTTTCTCTCCGTTTAATTTGATGTTAGCTGTTGGCTTGCTGTATATTGCTTTTATTATATTTAGATATAAACTTTGTATCCCTATTCTCTCCAAGACCTTTATCATAAAGGGGTGTTGAATTTTGTCAAATGCTTTTTCAGCATCTAATGAAATGATCATATGGTTTTTTTCTTTCAGTTTATTTATGTGATGGATTACATTGATAGATTTTCATATATTGAACCAGCCCTGCATCTCTGGGATGAAGCCTAACTGATCATAATGAATACTTTTTTGATGTGTTCTTGGATTCAGTTTGCTAGTATTTTATTAAGAATTTTTGCATCGATATTCATGAGTGAGATTGGTCTTTAATTTTCTTTCTTGGTTGAGTCTTTGTGTTGTTTTGGTATCAGGGTAACTGTAGCTTCATAAAAAGAGTTTGGCAATGATTCTTCTGTGTCTATTATGTGAAACACCTTAAGGAGTATAGGTATTAGCTCTTCTTGGAAGTTCTGGTAGAATTCTGCATTAAAAACATCCGGTCCAAGGCTTTTTTTGGTTGGGAGGTTTTTGATGTCAGCTTCTATTTCCTCATGACTTATAGTTCTATTTAAATTGTTCACTTGATCTTGATTTAATTTTGGTATACGGTAATTATCTAAAAAACTGTCCATTTCTTTTACATTTTCCAACTTTGTGGCATACAGGCTTTTATACTAAGACCTAATGATTCTCTGAATTTCCTTAGTGTCTGCTGTTATGTCCCCCTTTTCATTTCTGATCTTGTTAAATTGAGTGTTTTCTCTTTGCCTTTTGATTAGCTTGGATAGGGGTTTGTCAATCTTGTTGATTTTCTCTAAGAACCAGCTCTTTGTTTCATTGATTCTTTGGATTGGTTTCTGTGTCTCTATTTTGTTGATTTCAGCCCTCAGTTTGATTATATTCAGTCTTCTACTCCTCCTGGGTGAGTCTGCTTCTATTTTTCTAGAGATTTCAGCTGTGCTGTTAAGTCTCTAATGTGAGCTTTCTCCATTTTTTTAATGTGGGCACTTAGTGCTATGAACTTTCCTCTTAGCACTGCTTTCATAGTGTCCCATTGGTTTGGGTTTGTTGTGTCTTTATTTTTATTGAATTCAAGGAAGACTTTAATTTCTTTCTTAATTTCTTCCCTGACCCAGGGGTGGTTCAGTAGTTGACTGTCCAGTTTCCAAGAGTTTGTAGGCTTTCTTGGGGTAGAATTGTTGTTGAGTTCTAACTTTATTCCATCTTGATCCAGTAAGACACAGGTGGTTACGCCAATTTTTTTATATCTGTAGATGTTTGTTTTGTTACCAAGTATGTGATCAATTTTTGAGAAGGTTCCATGAGATGCTGAGAAGAAGGTATATTCTTTACTATTTGGGTGGAGTGTTCTATAGATGTCTGTTAAGTCCATATGATTCATTGCCTCTATTAGTTCTCTTATTTCACTTTAGGTTTCTGTCTGGTTGACCTGTCCATTGGTAAGAGAGGAGTGTTGAAATCTCCTACTACTAGTATGTTGGGTTTGATGTGTGCTTTGAGTTCTAGTAATGTTTCTTTTACATATGTGGGTGCTTTTATATTAGGGTCATAGATATTCAGGATTGAGACTTCATCCTGATGACTTGTTCCTGTTATGAGTATAAAGTGTCCATCTCCATTTCTTCTGATTAATTTGAGTTTGAAGTCAATTTTGTTAGATATTAGGATAGCCACACCTGCTTGTTTCTTAGGTCCCTTTGATTGAAAAACCTTTTCCCAACCCTTTACTTTGAGGTAATCTGTCTTTTTGTTTGAGGTGTGTTTTTTGTAAACAGCAGAATGTTGCATCCTGTTTTCCTATCCATTCTCTTAACCTGTGCCTTTTTATAGGTGAATTGAGTCCATTGATATTAAGTGATATTAATGACCAGTGGTTGTGCACTCCAGTAATTTTTTTTTTTTTTGGTTGTAGAGTTTGTGTGTTTCCCTTCTTTGAGTTGTGCTTTTGGAGGGTTTTTAGATGTTTGTGTTATTATGGGTGTTGTTGGCCTCCTTAGGTTGTGGTTTTCCTTCTAGTACTTTTTGTAAGGCTGGGTTTATGGATGTGTATTGTTTAAATTTGTTTTTATCCTGGAATATCTTGTTTTCTCCATCGATGGTGAAAGAAAGGTTTGCTGAGTATAGTAGTCTGGGCTTGCATCCATGGTCTCTTACTGTCTGCATCACATCTATCCAAGACCTTCTGGCTTTCATGGTTTCCATAGAGAAGTCAGCTGTAATTCTGATAGATTTACCTTTATCTGTTACTTGACCCTTTTCCTTTGCAGCTCTTAATATTCTTTCTTTATTCTGCATGTTTTGTGTTTTGATTATTATATGGCCAGAGGATTTTTTTTTATCCAGTCTGTTTGGTGTTCTGTAAGCTTCTTGTACCTTCACAGGAATATCCTTCTTTATGTTGGGAAAGTTTTCTTCTATGATTTTGTTGAATATATTTTCTGGGCCTTTGAGTTGTAATTCTTCTTCTTCTACTCCTATTATTCTTAGGTTTGTTCTTTTCATGGAGTCCCACATATCCAGGATGATTTGTGTTGAGAATTTGTTGGATTTGTTGTTTTCTTTTATCAATGAGTTTATTTCCTCTATAGTATCTTCAGCATCTGAGATTCTTTCTTCTATCTCTTGTATTCTGTTGGTTGTACTTGTCTCTGTAGTTCCTGTTCATTTACCCAGATTCTCTATATCCAGCCATCCCTTGGTTTGTGTTTTCTTCATTGCTTCCATTTCAGTTTTTAAGTCTTGAACTCTTTCCATTACCTGTTTGATTGCTTTTTCTTGGTTTTCTTGGGTATCTTTGAGGGATTTGTTCATTTCTCCTAACTTTTTGTTAGTCTTCTCATCCATTTCTTTAAAGGAGTTTTTCACATCCTCTTTAATGGTTACTATCACTTTCATAATGATACCTTTAAAGTCAATTTCTTCTATTCCTTCTGGGTTAGGTTGTTCAAGTCTTCCTGTTGTATATTTGCTGGATCCTGTTGTTATGTTGCTTTTCAGGTTGGTGGAGGAATTTTTGCATTGGCACCTGCCCATCTCTTCCTTTGATCGTGGTCAAGAGTCTCAGTGGCTTGGTCCAATTTTTATGTGGCTAACTATGTACTTGGGGATTTTTCTTGTTCTGCCCTCTCTTATGTCTCCTCAGCACTGGAGTTGGCTCTCAGGTACCCTCCTCCCTGAAATAGGCTTTTGTGGTGGATATAAGGATCCCCTCTGGATGGATCTGCTGGTACTGGATCAGGGCCACTTGCTGGCCAAGGCCCTCACAGACAAAAGGGCAGGCTTGGTAGAAGAAGCCCACTCCGTGGAACCAAGAAACCCCTGCAGCCTTGTACTCACCACTTTTTCTCCAGAGCCTCAGTCCTGAAGCAGGCTGAGTTCAGGGATCCTAGGACCCCACAGATGGAAAGGGGTGATTGGGGGCAAGATGGGGTGGGATAAGCAGAAAAGCCATTGGGGGGGGCAAGCCCCACTGAAAGGCCAAAATGTTTAGGGCATTGGAGTGTGCCTGTACTCCCTTCCTGGGGCGTCTGGGTGGCTGGGCTTGGACACACTTACCCATCTGGATGGATCTGCTGGTACTCTTACTACAAGATCTTTGCCAGGGTTCATTTTTTTCCCATAAGTTGTCAATTTTATCATTATTAAAATTTATTAAAAGATCCATTCTAAAACAATATCTTCCATCTGCCTTAAAATTCCTGTAGGGGAATATTTGGAGGATAATGTAGCCAGAATGCAGTTGAGATTCAGATCCTCATTTGCCTTCTGCAATTTCTCATTAAACAAAGTAAATTCTCTCTCAACTTCAGCAGATAATTACTGGAACTATTTAAGTCCTCATCACCATCTAAGGTTTTGTTTAAATTAATCAGGTAATCAAGACCTATCCAAATAGTGTTCCATAGACAGGGAATGTCTCATAGAAATCTTTGGAAGCTTTAAGAGTCTGCAATTGATCCCTCCTAATTTGCACCTTTTACGTAAACTTATCTTATAGCCTAAATAATTAATAGAATCTCCTCTTTGTATGTTTTCCAGGAGTAATTTATAATCACCAACAAGGCAAAGTTTTCTTTCCTTCTTCAAACTTTTTTCTAAAGTATCTACATTTTAACCAGACAGCAAAATGTTGTCCATATAATGGTAAACTAAAGATTCAGGAAATTGCTTGTGTATCCTTTCCAATGACTGACTTACAAAATATTGGCACAAGGTGGAGATATTTAACATTCCCTGTATGAGAATCTTCTATTGATATCTTTTAGCAAGCTGAGAATTATTGTAATAGTACACTGTGAAGATAACTTTTTCTATGTCTATTTTTTCAAAAGAATAGTGAAGAAACAATCCTTTAAATCAATAACTATAAGAGGCCATCCTTTAGGTGATAGAGAAGGCTAAGAAATTACAGACTGTAAATATCCTATTTGCTGAACATTTACATTCTGAGGAGGCCAATTTGGGTGCCAAGATTCTGATGAAAGGTGCAGGCTGCCCTTCAGTTGGTCCAGGAACAGCTAAGTTTGGGACACCTTGAACCATCCACTTCCCCCTGGAATACTCCCATTTTTGTTATAAAGAAAAAGACGGGAAAATGGAGATTATTACAAGATCTTAGGGAAGTTAATAAAACTATGGTACCCATGGGGGCTTTGCAACCAGGATTACCCTCACCCACAGCTATTCCCAGAGGATATTTTAAAATAGTTATTGATATTAAGGATTGTTTTTTCTCAATCCCCCTACATAGGGAAGATTGCAAGAGGTTTGCCTTTTCCATACCCATAGTAAATCAGATAGGACCTAATCCCCGTTTTCAATGGAAGGTCTTGCCCCAGGGAATGGCTAATTCACCTTCCCTTTGCCAAAAGTTTGTTGCCCAATCCGTTGATCCTGTCAGGTTGCAATTTCCCCCAAGCCTATATTATCCATTATATGGATGACATTTTGTTGGCCGCAAAGACCAAGGAAGAAACACACTTGGTAGCCCAGGTGCTGGTTCATAGCCTACAGGAGAGAGGTTTCCTTATTGCTCCAGAGAAAATTCAAACCCAGTTCCCATTTTTGTTTTTGCGTTTTGAACTCCACCCCGAATTTTTGTATACCCACAAGATCCAGATTAGAAAAAACTCTCTTTGCTGCCTTAATGATTTTCAAAAGCTTCTAGGGGACATCCAATGGCTGCGGCCATACTTGGGGCTAACAGAGGGCGATATCCGCCCCTGGAAGAAATTCTCAGGGGCAATACGGACCCTTTTTCCCCGCGACAGCTTACCGTGGAGGCACAACTGGCCTTAAGCAAGGTGGAAACTGCCATAGCTCAACAACATGTTGGATATTTTTCTCCTCAGCTCCCACTTTATTTTATCATTTTTTCAACATCATTTGCACCCACGGGTTTGATTTGGCAAGATTCAACACCCCTTCTCTGGGTACATCTTCCTATGACCAAAAGAGGGGTTCTTCCCACCTATCCATCACTAGTGTGTCAATTGGCCCATTTGGGCATAAGAACCTCTACAAAATATTTTGGTAGGGAGCCAGAGGTTTTAGTTACCCCCTATGATAAGGATAATTTGGAGTTATTATCCACTCATCACGCGGAGTGGGCTGCTCTTGTATGTTCATATACAGGGAAATTTGAGGTACAAGTGCCCGCCAATAATTTGATGCAATTCCTTTCTTTTACCCCTTTTGTTTTACTTAAAACTACAAAAAGAAATCCCATAGCTGGTGCCTGTATTGTTTTTATAGATGGGTCAAAGAATGGACAGGCTGCTTATGTATTTAATGGTAAGGAGACTATATTGCAGTCCCCCTTTTCTTCTGCAAAATTGGTAGAGCTTTATGCCGCTCTTGATGTATTCAGGGCCTTTTCTAGTTGCCCTTTAAATTTGTATTCTGATAGTAAATATGTGGTGGGGGCCTTGCAGGTCATCGAGATGGTACCCACCATACAACCCAATATCCCAACCTTTCAGATGTTTTTTAAGATACAAAAATTAATTAGGCAACGATCCACCCCCTTTTTCATTGGACACATTCGTGCCCATACCGGATTGCCTGGGCCTTTGGCCTTGGGGAATGAGTTGGCAGATGCAGCCACACGGGCACCCCTAACCATGTTGATTGAGCAAGATAATATTATGGCAGCCCGCGAAGCCCACCAACTGCACCACCTTAATGCCCAGACCTTGCGAAAAAATATGCAATTACAAGAGAACAGGCTAGGGAAATTGTTAAAAGTTGCAAAAATTGTTTGATACATTTGCCAGAACCACATTATGGAGTCAACCCTGGGGATTGCTCCCAGGGCAATTATGGCAGATGTATGTTACCCATGTCCCCTCTTTTGGAAAAATAAAATATGTACATGTTTCCATAGATACCTTTAGTGGTTTTATGGTAGCTTCTGCCCATTCTGGGGAGGCTACCAAAGATGTTATTAATCATTTGCTGCATGCCTTTTCCATCCTTGGACAACCTAAAAGCATTAAGACTGATAATGGCCCTGGGTATGTAAGCACAAA